>SOPF01023725.1:0-42938 GCA_012979155.1 Hypericum perforatum | reverse complement strand
TGTTTTGGGTTTCATGATTTGATTCTGGTTTGTCCGCAATTATTATAACCTTCTGAGCCTTAAGAATTGTTTATTATTTCTCTTATGGTTTCGAATTCAGCTATTTATCTATTTAGGAAATTCGATTCAGGATTCAGTTTTGGATTAAGATTTAAGGCTTTTGAATTAATGCAGAAAATTAGGTTCTACATTTTACGGTCATAATGTGAGCATGAATTGAACCATATCCATGAATTTAGGGTGATGTTGTTATTCTGGATTCTATGCGAATAATTAATTCCTTTTACGATGTAATTAGATTCGTTGGATTAAGAAAATTGGTTTATGTTTTGTTTTGGTTTTGGTTTTGGTTTTGGCTTCTGTTATGGTAAACGGTGACGGTGACGAAATTGTATAAGAAATTTTCCATGGATTAAGAATAAAGTAATTGGATTTTGTCGCATAGATTCAGCCATTCAATGTTTCCAAAAACGTAGAATGGGTTAATTAAAATTCAGTTTCGTGAAAGTAAGTTTACGGATAAACCAATTGTTTATTAAATTCGGTATACATAAATTAATTCCATTAGGTTATAGGAATTAATTTATTAGTTTATGGATTCACCATTGGAGACTTTTGTGGATTTGGAATCTTATGGTTTTGGTCAGGAATTGTATAGTTTTGGTCATAATGATTTCATGACTTCGGACGATTATCAGTTCAAGAAAATCCAATGGGATTAAAATAAATATTTTCTAGATTTCGGAAAAAGTTTAGAAAAATTCAGTGTATTTTCTTTGCGGTGTGCTTAGAAAAATATGAATTAAGATTGAGTTCTAGAAAAATCAGTTATTCGGTTATTTTCTTGAACATTCAGAATATTATGTGTATTAAATTCAAATATTAAGTATTTGTATGTTTTTTAAAGTAAATCAATTGACATAATAAGTTGCCAAAGTGACCTCTAATTGTGAAAGTCGGTTTATGATAAAATACAAAAGGTTGTGTATGTGCATTTTATGTAAATATTTATCGGCCCAAAGGAAGGTAAATGTTTATTTTAACTAGCATAAATGGTGTCAATGAACATGTGATAATTTTTGGCTTTGCATATGAATAATCAATTGGCCCAAAGGAAGGTTATTATTTGACATGCTCTTATTATCAATGTTCAATTGCTATAACAAGATATCACTTACAAGTTAATATTTTGTCTAAAGATAGAATATTAATGGAGTGTCCAGTATCTTGAAATGGGATAATACTATTATTTGAATTTATTACTATTTCAGTTTAAAGCTAATATGAGCTGATTTTGTGTTGCATATGTTCTCTTATTCAGCTATGAGTAATCCTGCGAATATTTTTGCCAACATTAATTCGATCTCCATGCTGAATGTCACAAATTTCAAGACCTGGAAGAAAAATGTCCTCATAGTACTTGGGGTCATGGACTTGGATTTGGCCATAAGGACTGACTGCCCTACAGCTTTAACAGCTGCGAGTACCTCTGAACAAAAGAGGGAGATGGAAAGGTGGGAGCGGTCAAATAGGATGTGCATGATGATTATAAAGAAAGCTATTCCTGAGGCATTTAGGGACACTGTGTCAGATAAAATCGTGACAATTAAGGAATATCTTGCTGATATTGAGACAAAATTTATCGAGAGTGAAAAGTCTGAAATTGGTACACTCTTGACAAATCTTATCTCAATGAGGTATAAGGGTAAAGGTAATATTAGGGAGTACATTATGGAAATGTCTCATATAACTTCAAAGCTGAAATCCCTTAAACTTGAGATTTCTCAAGACTTGTTGGTGCATCTGGTTTTGATATCTCTTCTGACACAGTTTAGTCAGTTTAAAGTGAGCTACAATTGTCAGAAAGAGACTTGGTCTCTGAATGAGCTCATCTCTCACTGTGTCCAAGAAGAGGAAAGGATGAAGTTAGGTAAGACAAATATGGCTAATATTACCTTTTCCCATAAAGATAAAGGCAAGAAAAGGAAGAATAATGCTGCAGATATGGCACCAGAAAAGAAACAATAAAAGATAGCTGAAGGAAATGGTTGTTTCTTTTGTGGAGCTGAAGGTCACGTGAAGAAGCAATGTACTAATTATCATGCTTGGCGTGCTAAGAAGGGTATGCTTCTAAACTTGGGTTGTACTACAGTTAAGGTGCTTGGACACACTTAGTGAATAGATTTGGGTGCTACTACTCACGTAAGTGTGTCTATGCAGGATTGCCTGAATTGCCAAAAGCCGAGTGATGCTGAAAGACTCATCTATGTGGGCGATGGCAAATCAGCTAAAGTTGAAGCAATAAGGACATTTAGATTATTGTTAAAGAGTGGACACTATTTTTGATTTTTTGGAAATATTTATGGTACCGTCATTTAGACGGAATTTGATTTCTATTCCTTTATTGGACAAATTTGGTTATTCTTGTTCTTTTGGGAATGGAAAAATTCAGTTTGTTTTATGATTCAAATTTAGTTCTACTTCTTTGTCAGTTTACGATAATCTATATTCGGTTGAAATAATTGTTTCATATAATCAATCTCTGCAACTAAGTACACGACCTCATAAGTGAAAATTCACTAATAAGAAATATGCTTTGCTATGACACAAAAGGTTAGGTCATATCTCTCGAAAGAGAATAGAAAGATTAGTGTCAAGCAAAATTTTGGACCCTTTAGATTATGCAAATTTTGATGTTTGCATTAATTATATAAAGGGAAAGACAACCCATCAAAGGAGACGTGATACCCCTGTGGCTAAAGGAGACAAGTTTAGTCTCGAACAGTGTCCTAGAATGTTTTGGAGAAAGAGGAAATACATTAATTTCCATATGCATCTACAGTTGGGAATTTGATGTATGCTCAGGTTTATACACGTTCGGATATTATATTCATTACAGGAATGTTGGGCAGATATTTGAGCAATCCAGGATTAGCTCATTGAAAAGCAGTTAAAAGAGTTATAAGGTACTTATATAGAACAAAAGGTTACATGCTCACATATAGGAGATCAAATCAATTTAAGATTATTAGGTAATCTAAAAGAATTCAGTATGGTCAATTGTTTATAGAACATATTCGGACAAACTCCATGATTGTGGATCCGCTTACTAAGAGATTGACACCCAAGAAGTTTCATGAGCATACTGCTCGTATGGGTGTTATATTCATTGAGGATATTTGGTTTTAGTGGGAGTTTGTAATTTGGATGTTCTGATAGACATATTTCTGGTTATTTCAGTTTATGGATATTTTCAGGTTATTTTCTGCAGAAATAAGGTTTGTTAATAAAGTTTGGTAATTTATCCATACTCTGATTTTGGTTTAGTTGATCTCAATAAAGTTTAAGATTGGACCACTTGGATATAGGCATGTTCTGGTCACGTTACATGACATTTCCATGCTACACATCCATATCCTAATCTATGTCATTCAGTTTTATCGCATTGTGACCATTGATGGGTCGAGTTACGAAATAAATGTAATAAAGGCTGCTTTGATCCTATGTTCGTATGATTGATGGACGGGATTGGTTATAGATGCATTTTAGTAATTACAGCAAAATGAGCTCAATAAGGTATACATTACATGATTACAAGGTTACACATATAGTCCAAGTAGGAGATTGTTGGATCCTTAATCCAACGTTGGACTTATATGTGAAATAATTATGTAATGGGCTATCATGTTTGGTTGAGCCCACTTAAAAGTGATCAAATAAGGTTTGGGCTTTAATGTATCTAATAGGGTGTGGGCCTTTAATATGTAGAGATATCAGGCAAATTAGGGTTTTATGATGGGCAAAACTGTAATTACAGAAATTAGGGTTTACCCCTTATAAATTAGGGTCATGGTCCCCGGGTTAGACAAGTCGCTACATTACTCTTCCCATTGAGATTAGGTCAGTGAGAACTAAAGGAACTCTCTGAGGTTTGTCATATCTCGGAAAGCCAACCCATCTTCCGTGATCACGTTCTTTGCTATGGATTCAGGTACGCTTATGTATTCGGTTAATCTTAATAATTTACATGAGATCTTTGGGTTATGGATTACAGTTTAGATAAATCTTAACAGGTGTTAGATTCGGTCTTGAGCTCGAGGAGGGCCTTAACAAAGGCAGGATTTGAACATGGGTCGGGTGGGTGGGATAGAGGTCATAGGAATGAGAGTGCTTGTTGTTGTCGTTGTCGTTGGTTGCTCTTTTTCCAATATCTTCTCTAGTTTTAGGGTAATTTTTTTTTTGGGTTTTGATTAATATGGAAGATGAAGGGAGACCGATGATTTTTTTGTTGAAGTTTGATGGTAAGAAGATGAAGTAGGAGGAAAGAGAAACTTTTTGTTTTGTTCTTAAGGAGGATAATTAGGTCATTTTAAGTGGAGTTTGGTTAGAAAACAATAAATATTTCGATAGAGAGACCCAAAAATCTATTATTAATCAAAATTTAGGTATAATAAATTCAATTTTGAAAAGTCAGGAATTCTAAAGAGAGGATGAATAAAAGCTAGGGACTAAAAATAATTTGCTGCACTGCTACACTAGCTTGGTTGGTTACTTGTCAGCACAATCAAAATGATCCCAATGTAATTATTGGTGCCGACCCATTTAATCATGTGTCATAGAACTCTCTTCACTCGACTCCATCTAACTTTTTTTTAAATTGGTGAGTGCATTTCACTCATGTTTATAAAATCACATGTTTGAAAGCAAAACGTGAATCCTCTCCTAACAGTGGTAAATAACTTTTTGGGGGTCCAACTATTACCTGCCAATAACTCAGAAGGTCAAGAGCAAGGATCGCTAAATTAACTGCTAATTTATTACACCATTGACGATAAAATTTAATTACAATATGTCCTAATTGGCAAATTAAAATTTACGTTTTTTCACGAGGGGAAATAGTGGATTCTCTTTTATTATAGCTTTGGTCAAGTATTTCACCTTAAGTTGTGAGTCACACACTCACAGGTATGAAAATTAAATTTTTTCGTGTTTTTTAGACACAAAAAAATCTTGTGGCCAATCCACATGTTTTTTATGTTAAAGATTCTTACAACCAAAACCCGAAGTAGGCACACAAGCGAACCATCAATAACACACTCATACGTAGACCTGGCCAAGAATCGAATCCAACTCATAATTCGTTTCATATATAATTCGATTCGTCAATAATTTGAATCGAATTCATAATAGTATGAATTGAATTCATTTTCAGATTTTTATAATTCATCAAATCGGCAAATTTAATTCGAGCTAAATTCATATTAAATTTGATTAAAATTTGTATATTATATATATATATATATATATATCTGTACAAAAATCTCAAACTCAATTATCTACTAAACCTTAAATCCTAAATCTTAAAACCCTAAACTCTAAACCCTAAAATCCTAAAGTTCTAACTCAATTATTTATTAAATCATAAATTTTAAATCCCAAATCTTAAATCCTAAAACCCTAAACTTAATTATATACTAAACTGTAAACTTTTAAACCCTAAACCTTAAATCATGAAACCCTAAATTGTAGACAACTTATTTTGGCGCATTAAGTGCAAACTCAAACTTCGGTTTATATTTTTTCTCAAATATTTATTCCTTATTTTTTAATTTTTATTTAAATATTTAGTATTTAAGAATCAATTCAAATTCTATTCGGATTTAATTCGAATTCGAAGGTTTATAATTTGTATTCAATTTGTCCTTGGACGAATTGAATATGGTTTAATATTTTGATAATTCGAATTCATTCAAATTCAAACCATGGTCAGGTCTACTCATATGATCCCGATCAAGCGAAACAAAAATAAACAAAACGAAGCAAGCAAGCGACAACAAGATTTGGTAAACTGGTTCGACCTAATGTCTATGTCTAGAGGCGTACCATGCCAGGAGAGGATTGTTTCACTAAATATGAGCTCTAACGCTCTTTAGAACTCAATGCAAGCTTACAATTTACAATCAATGAAGGGTTACAATACTTATATAGAGTCTCCAATAAATCCTAACCTAATTAGGACTTAGGCAAAGAAGAGGGCTATTTCAGATACCCCAGCAGGCGCTAGGCATGTTTACGTAGTTCCTATACCCCCAGCAGTCTGATAGAGATAAAGAATGATATTTAATTAGTAGTTATCTTTAGTATTTTGATTATTGTTAAGAGTTTTAGTTATAGTAAAATTACAAGTATTAGGTTTCTTTTAGTTTTCTATAAATAGGATTTATGGTTTATTGTTTTAGATGGTTGAATTTGATAATTAAAATTAAGGTTATTCCTTATGTCGTCTTCGTTTCCGGTATCTTGTTAGATCCGATCGAGACTCTATCGTTGTGGTATTACGTTTCCGTCTGCATCAGTTGGTATCTAGAGACCAGCGTACGCTCCTTCGTCATGCCTCCAAAGCATGGTAATCAACCAGAGGTGACTGCTCTCGAGGCCCTGGAAAATCGCATGATGGATATGTTGGCACAACAATCCGCTGTCTTTTAGCGACAACATGACAAAGTCATGGAAGTCTTGTGCGCCCAAATGGCTAACACCACTACAGCGACAAGATTAGCACAACGGGGACATCAAGTTTTTCCACCACCTGTTATCAATCAGTCTGAATATGATGATGAGGTCCGTGGATAATTCTTAGACACTGTTGGTTGACCGCGGGCTGCCCGTAACCAAGTGGGACTCCTACCCTGGTGAGGAGGATGAGGTCGATGAAGGTGATGTTCTTGTGATTCAACATCTTTTAAAGACTGATCGTACTGACTTCTTGGGTGTCCCGATTTATGACTCTTACCCTAGTGAAGAGGATGAGGGACATGAGGTTAACGAAGTTGTTGCTAGTGCGTTGGTAAATGTGTCTTTACCCCAAGTTTTTCAAGATTATGAATTTGAATATGTCGAGCATATTGATTTTCTTGGAGTTGAGAATTTCACATATGTTAAAAATTCTCAATTACTGGATATGTGGCATGGCCTCAAGGATGCCGCAAGATGTGCTCGGAGAATTGAGTTTCTGGTCTTTCATCTAGAGACTTTGTATGATTGTCTTACTTCCAAATATTTATTCTGTTGGGATGGGAGATACCAAGTGTCAATGCGATGCTCAAAGGTGTTCAAGAATACATGTACGAAGATCTCGAACTGGTCGACCACACCAAATTCGAGGACGAATTTCTCCAACCAGGGGAGAATGATAGAGATAAAGAATGATATTTAATTAGTAGTTATCTTTAGTATTTTGATTATTGTTAAGAGTTTTAGTTATAGTAAAATTACAAGTATTAGGTTTCTTTTAGTTTTTTATAAATAGGATTTATGGTTTATTGTTTTAGATGGTTGAATTTGATAATTAAAATTAAGGTTATTCCTTATGTCGTCTTCGTTTCCGGTATCTTGTTAGATCCGATCGAGACTCTATCGTTGTGGTATTACATTTTCCGTCTGCATCACAGTCACTGGGAGTCTCTAGCGAAACATCCCAATGATCACTGGCCCCTTGTAGCTCAGATTTTTAGCTTCTCTTTTCTTCTTCAGTTTGCTCCATTTTCGAAATGGTCGATTGCTGGTCGTCCTTAAGCAACATATCAACTTTTCGAAGTACCATTAGACTCCATACTTTAACAATCTCTTACCTGGAGACTAACCACATCACTTGATCTATTGACACACTAAACACTTATCACTCGGTGCTCCCAAGCATCTTCTCTTAGTTATTTAGATATGCCAGCCTTCAACCATCATTTAACAAGGCTAGAGGAACCCATGTTGAGCCTCAACTTCTCCAAGGTCACTATCTTGGTAAATATATATGCAGCTTGTCGATCTTCTCAAGCTTTAGGATTTTCTCCTGAATATGTTATTGGATGTAATAGTACTTCAGGCCTATATGCTTTATTTTTGCATAGAAGGCCAGGTTCTTTTTCAGATGAATTGCACTTTAGCTCTCACAATGTAACATGTTCCCAGTTTGCTCCTTTCCTAACTCAGCCATGAAGTTTTGCAACCATACCATCTCCTTGCTTGCTTCCATCATTGCCATATATTCAGCTTCTGTGGTTGACAAAGCAACAATCTTCTACAACTTGGATGACCAAGATATCACGGTACCTTTGACGAGCGTGTCGAAGCCCCTCAAAATAAATCGATATCTATGGCTTACTAGTTTGTAGCAAGTAAGTGGAAATACTGAGTTAGATCCAAGAAGGAACGAATAAATGATTAATCTAACAAACTAAACAAAGAAAGTAAAAAAGGGGGAGAGTTGTAAATGACTAAAAGAAAACTAAACTAAGAAAATGAAAAGAAATATGAATGCAAAACAATGAGAAACAAATGATAGATTCAAGGTCAGAATACCACGTGGTCGATCATCGGATCACTAAGGATATCTAATTCATTTAGCAAATAGGGGTAAATCTCCCGCAACCGCAAAGAGACCACTAACATCCTATAATCAACTAGCCAGCAACCGCATAACCAGTTGTTTATCATCTCATACGCCAGGGCAACTATAAGACAATAGCATTAAGAACAGATGTTCCTACTCCTAGCGATTATACTCAAAACCTTGGTATGTACAAACTAGCCTTACTTATTCCTAGTTAATTAGTTTGGTAACAACCGTTCCTCACAAAATTAACCTTGCTCCTAGTTCAATTCCTGACAGCGACTGCTAATCAGGAATCGATGGCATGTGAGTTCTAGAATAAATTCACGACCGCAAACAATTCAAGAATAATATTAAGAACAAGAAATAAGCAAATACTAATGAATAAGATTAAGAAAGCAAGATTCTCACAACCATGGTTCCTCCCTCAAATCCACCAAGAAGATTAGTTCTTCATAATAAAATAAAACATAATCTATGGAATGAAAATACGATGAATGGGGGCGAGAAGAGAGAGAGAGCTACTAGGTTATATAACCCTCCTAAACCTAAAAACCTAATAGGGTCGTCCTAAAGAGTCCTAACTTGTTAGGAAGGTGAATTTCCAATATTGTCTCCGAATTTCTGCCAAATAAAATCTGCCAGATCAGTCTTTCATGTTTTGACCATAACTTTCTCTTTCGAACTCCGATTTGTGCGTGCGTTATATCGACGGAAAGAGGAAAGAAAGATCTTCAATTGTCTGTCTAATAGATATCTCCAAATTCTGCTTCCAAGCTGACGAAAATACTCCTCCAAGGCAGCTGTCTTTCTAGACTCCTTCTTCATGTATAATTCCTTACCAAAATTGCCCCTTTTCCTATAAATTAGCACAAGGAGTCCATTAGTCACCTAAAACTCAAAAGATAAATAAAACAATACTGAACTAAAGATAAAAATATAAAAACAACTCAAAATCCTAAGCGTTTAATGCGTGTTTTATACACACATCAAACATCCCCACACTTAAACATTGCTTGTCCCCAAGCAAGACTCAATCTAAGACATAAAATCAAAAGACAAAGACTCAAAAGAAAATAAAAGAAAACACACAACACATGAAACAAATATTGGCAACTTGAGCACTTACATTTTAACCACACTGAATCAATGAACTATTAACAACAAACTACCCCGAGGAATTCCAATGCCAAGTTAATTTCGCAATTCAAGTCTAGTCCACAAATCAAACTAGTTCCCCATAATTTTAATCATTCAAAAAATAGTGAAGACCACTAGAGACTCAACATCAATGTGCACAAGGCATGACTGGATATTAAGGCACTTATAATGCTATTTAGCTTGGCCTCATCCCAAAATATTTTAGGTCAGCGTGGTTAGCACTCTACTTGCATGGCACTTGGGACTTCACTCTTGGATGTCAATAGGCCGGATTTTACAACTTTTCGATGCTCCAGTTATACCTATAACTATCCTCAAGCTCCATCCTAGTCAGGCCGGAGACTACTCTACCTCCAATTGTTTACTTGACTACTACCCTCCTGCCAGCATTCTTTCTCATTCCACCTTGCTTTCCACATTCCACATTCCTCATAATAATTTCTTTTTTTTTCCTTCACATCCCTTAAGAACATTTTTTTTTCAAGAACATAGAAGAGCAGCAAGTTTTTTTTGTTAGTCCTCACTCAAGTCAGTCAAAACATTTTCATGATACAAGCGGGAGTTGGTTACTACAGCCGTGCCACCCGAATTCTCTCAAGTGTTCTATCAGTCTTGTACACTAGTGGTCGCTTAATCCAATTATGAGATTTTTGAAAAGCAAGAACTAATTTTCAATATGGGCTTTATCATGTCCTTGCTAATTTTATCCTGGCACGAGCTTTCCTAAGGATCTTAAGTCGCTAAAGGTTCAAAAAAATTCAAGGTTGCAAGTTCATGCAAGAAGTTGTCTCAACACACAAAACAAACTAAAAACTACCTAAACATCCCCACGCTTAGAGAACAACTTTTTTCCTTATGAATAGTGATTACTCCCGATCCAAAGCACCCCTTTTCCATTCATACAGAGATCCAATCGTTAAAATCAATAAAAAGGCCATCATAGACCAAAATCCAAAGCCAGAAAAAGAAAGGTAATAGGCTGCTACTTTAGACTCGCTTCGGTTCTTCAAGCTTCGCCCCTTATTTCAGACGTCAGTGCTAACGAGCAAGAAAACTCCAAGCGTTAGCGTGTCCTCATGTTATAGGGCGACCTAAAAAAATCAAAAAATAAAAGTAAAAGAAAACTCAAAGGACACACAAGACATACAAGAAAAGAAAACACAAAACACAAAAGAAGAAAAATAAAACTAAATAAGTGAGTTTAGGGTTTAGGATCTCCCTTAGGTGGTGCTTTTCCTTCTAGAGGCGCCGATGGCTCGGAGTTGGTATTGTATGTGTCACAAATTGGAAGAGAGTGTGAAGGTGTTCAACAGCCGTGAAAATCGGAATCATGTTTGATATGTGTAGATCGACTCGGCTAAGCTCGGCTTGGCTTTGACGGCTTTCGAATTTGCTTGTGACGTGAGGTTGTAGTGTGACTTTGTCCATCTTTTGTGGAATATTATTGTTCCTGTAAAAAAAATCGATGAATTAAATTAAGTATAACAGGATGTATAATAACGTACAAATTAAATTAAATGGACAAATTAATTTGAGAGAAAGAGAAAGTTCAATGAGAATTGTGATTTGTAAGAGTCCAAGTAGGACTAAAACTATTGTTATGCGTTGAACTTGAACTTGTAAAGTTGGCGTTGAATTTGTTTTCTTCTGGACATTCCGTGGCATTGAAATTTGTTTGCTGCGATAATAGAATTGATTAATGAGCTAATGGGCTTGAATTCTTCGTCATGATTTCCTTGTTTGCCGTGAGAGAAGGGTTCAATTATTTAAATACTCCCTTGAATAATTTAAGCTGTCCACCTCGTCACTAGAAGCCGCATCACCGCGAGGGAAGAGACGTGATTAAATATTCCCTGTTAACTTCGTCACGAGGCCACTCCTTTGCTGCGAGAAGGTTTAAAATTTTTGTTCACATTGTCACTTGGTGTTTTGTTGGCCTCGACGTACATTTTTTTCAGGTTGTTCCTACAAAATTAAGACAATTTATTAGACCTAATCAAGGAATATTATTCTGAAATTAAAAAAAAATCCTAGAAAAGAAAAAAAAATATTGGGTTGCCTCTCAATAAGCGCTAATTGTACGTCGTCAGCTAGACGTCTGTTTGATCTCTTTCAACCGGGATTAAATATGTAGTTTTGGTCCCGAATCTTCATTTTAACTCGAGAAGGTTGTGCAATCTTCCTCTTCACGTTCACTCTTGGTGCCTTGTCATCCTCTTTAACCATATCGAGTACGTACACGTACTCAAATTGATACGAGAACATGCTATCTACATAGGGTTCACCAACTTTAAATTCAAACTCCAATTATTGTAATTTTGTTGGTATCGCCAAAGGTACCATGGTCTCCGATGGTTCTCTGATGAGCTGTGGCACAATCACCTCACATGCATCTTCTTCTTCTTCTTCAAGTTCTTCTTCAAGGTCCACCGCTTCCTCTTCGCGTTGCATCTCTAAATTTACTTCTTCCAACATGTGCTCTTGGTATTTCACATTCAGACGACTCTCTTTAATCTCCCTTATATCAGCTGCAATTTGAGATATTTGCTCCTCAATATTCTTGATGCTTGCTTGAGTTTGGTCAGCGAGATTCTGAATGCTCTGGTTAGTAGCTTGAGTTTGGATGGCAAGATTCTGAATGCTCTGGTCAGTAGCTTGGATACTCTGTTGGATACTCTGGTTTGTTGTGATGGCCAATGTCCTAATAAGATCTTCTAATGAGGAGTTAGATACTTGAGTTGGACGGGGTTGATATGAATGAGCATAAGGATCATGATTCCAATGAAATCGATCTCCATAGTACTCAATTGGATAATTGATCCATCCATCACAATCAGGTTCAAGCGTAGAGGTTGGTAGACCTGCACATGAAGCTCTATAAAACATAAGTTAGATCAATCAAATAATACGTAATCCTCCCCGGCAACGGCGCCAAATTTTGACGAGCGTGTCAAAGCCCCTCAAAATAAACCGATATCTACGGCTTACTAGTTTGTAGCAAGTAAGTGAAAATACCGAGTCAGATCCAAGGAGGAATGAATAAATGATTAATCTAACAAACTAAACAAAAAAAGTAAAAATGGGGGAGAGTTGTAAATGACTAAAAGAAAACTAAACTAAGAAAATGAAAAGAAATATGAATGCAAAATAATGAGAAACAAATGATAGATTCAAGGTCGGAATACCACGTGGTCGATCATCGGATCACTAAGGATATCTAATTCATTTAGCAAATAGGGGTAAATCTCTCGCAACCACAAAGAGACCACTAACATCCTATAATCAACTAGCCAACAACCGCATAATCAGTTGTTTATCATCTCATACGCCAGGGCAACTATAAGATAATAGCATTAAGAACAGATGTTCCTACTCCTAGCGATTATACTCAGAACCTTGGTATGTACAAACTAGCCTTAATTATTCCTAGTTAATTAGTTTGGTAACAACCGTTCCTCACAAAATTAACCTTGCTCCTAGTTCAATTCCTAACAGCGACCGCTAATCAGGAATCGATGGCATGTGAGTTCTAGAATAAATTCACGACCGCAAACAATTCAAGAACAATATTAAGAACAAGAAATAAGCAAATACTAATGAATAAGATTAAGAAAGCAAGATCCTCACAACCATGGTTCCTCCCTCAAATCCACCAAGAGGATTAGTTCCTCATAATAAAATAAAACATAATCTACGGAATGAAAATACGATGAATGGGGGCGAGAAGAGAGAGAGAGCTACTAGGTTATATAACCCTCCTAAACCTAAAAACCTAATAGGGTCGTCCTAAAGAGTCCTAACTTGTTAGGAAGGTGAATTTCCAATATTGTCTCCGAATTTCCGCCAAATAAAATCTGCCAGATCAGTCTTTCATGTTTTGACCATAACTTTCTCTTTCGAACTCCGATTTGTGCGTGCTTTATATCGACGGAAAGAGGAAAGAAAGATCTTCAATTATCTGTCTAATAGATATCTCCAAATTCTGCTTCCAAGCTGACGAAAATGCCCCTCCAAGGCAGCTGTCTTTCTAGACTCCTTCTTCATGTATAATTCCTTACCAAAATTGCCCCTTTTCCTATAAATTAGCACAAGGAGTCCATTAGTCACCTAAAACACAAAAGATAAATAAAACAATACTGAACTAAAGATAAAAATATAAAAATAACGCAAAATCCTAAGTGGTTAATGCGTGTTTTATACACACATCAACCTTCAAGCGTGAACACTTACCCAGTTATGCTCTTATACCCATCATGATCATTTGATCCTAAATGTGCATCAATGTAACTTGCTAGTCTCACATCTTTGTCCTAAAAGCAAAGAGCTTTATTTTTGGTACCTTGCAAGTATCCTAGGATCCATTTGACTGCAACCCAGTGTTGCTCTCCTAGATTGCTCATAAACTAACTCACAACTCCCACTGTATAGGCTATGTCGGGTCTTGTACATATCATTGCATATATTAGACTCCCAACTGCTGATGCATATGGAGTTTTCCCTCATATGAGCCTTCTCTGCCTCATTCTTAGATGCATCTTTCTTTGACAATTTGAAGTGCCCACCCAAAGGAGTTGCCATAGGTTTGGCATCATGTATACTGAACCACTTAAACACCTTCTTGATGTACTCGATTTGAGAAAGGAGAAGCTTCTCCGCTTTCTTATCTCTCTTGATCCTCATACCAAGAATCTGCTTTACCTCACCTAAGTCTTTTATAGCAAATTATTTCGATAATTGCTTCTTCAACTTGCTCACTTCTTGAGCACTTGCTCCTACGATCAACATATTATCAATATAGAGCAAAAGGATGATATCAGGGTTTTCAAAAATGACATGGATGTCCACCCAGATTAGGTTCGACCTCCGGGTCAACTAGTCAGACCAGATTGTTTTCCTTATGATTTTTAAGTAATTTTTTGAAATATAGATATATATAGCTAAATAATTATAAAATTTATAAAAAATATATAAAAATTAGGGTTCGGTCTAATTGAATTTTCTGGGCAAATTGTCCAGCTGGGCCAAAAATTGTCTGGTCTAATCGGACTCTATTTTTAACATAAAATGGCCTGCTCTAAACCCTGATTCACAGTCAGACTGGCTGGACTACCGATCAGACCATATTTTTTAAAAACCTAGATGATATAGCTAATGTTGAATGTCTTCACATAGTAAAAGTGATCTGCCTCATATCGTATGATATCTATCTCATATATGAATCTATCAAACTTCTTGTACCATTGTCTCGGGTCTTACTTCAACCCGTAAAGACACTTTCTTAAATAATACACAAGCTTCTCATTACCCTTTGGCACATAGTCCTCTGGTTACTCCATATAAGTCTCCTCATCAAGATCATATGGAGGAATCCTATATTAATGTCCATTTGTTCTAACAGAAGGTTCTCGACTTTTGCCATGCTCAACAATATTTGAATAGTAGTAATCTTCACCACCAGTGTAAAAATGCCTGTGTAATTAATACCGTACCTTTGTTAGAACCCTTTCACTACTAGCCTTGCCTTGTAGTGCTCATTATAATTTGCCTCCTACTTGATTCTAAATACCCACTTATTTTGTAGTGTCTTCTGCCTTTAGGGAGTTAGACTAGTTCCCAAGTCTCATTACTTCTCAATGAGTCCACCTTATCATTCATAGCACATTTCCATTTGTGCACTTGCTCACTCTCTTGAGCTTCTGCAAAATCTTTAGGTTCTCCTTCATCTATCAATAGAAGATAAAAGTTAGTTGGAAAGCATCTATCTGGAGATCTATACTACCTTGTAGACTTCCTTTATAGTACCACTAGTAGTGGAGAATTTTGGTGCCGCCTCTTCCTTGTGAGCTTCCTCTTGCTCATCTCGAGTCTTCTTGCTCTTACATGAGTTCATGATATCCAAATCTATCACTTTAGTGCCTAGAACTCCCACCTTATTGAATGTACTTCTACGATCCTTCTATAGCACCTATTCATAAACATGACATCCTAACTCCTAATTACCTTGTGACTATTCTCATCCTAAAATCAGAATTCAAACTCGTTATCACTATACCCAATGTACGTGCACTTTTTTTACTTGGCATCCATCTTGGTTCTTTTACTTACATCCACTAGAACATACGTAATACAACTAAAGACCCAAAGGTAAGAAAGGTCAATTTCTTTACCACTTTATGCTTTTTCGGGGGTACCATTATCCAATAGAGTAGATGGCCTATAGTTGATCAAGAATGCTACCGTATTGATTATAACTACCTAGAACATTTTGGGTAGTCCATACTTTAACCTCATAGCTCTTGCTCTCTCGTTTAGTATTTAGTTCATCCTTTCTATGATACCATTCTACTGAGGTATTCCTGCAACTGTCTTCTCCATGTGGATCCCTTGCTCTGAGCAGAAGTCTTTGACTTCTTTGAGCTCATACTCGCCACCATTGTTGAATTTCAAGCACTTCACCTTGAGTCCCATCTTATTCTCCACTAGTAATTTTCACTTCTTGAAGGCATTGAAAGCGTCAAAGTTTTGTTTCAAGAAGTATACCTATACTTTCCTCGTGAAGTTATCAATGAAGGTCATGTAGTACATTGACCCTCCCAAGGATGCCACTGGTGCTGACCCCCATAAGTCACTATAGACTAACTCAAGCCTTTGTTCCTTTAGAACTCTTCTGCCTCCAAAGAAGCTCACTCGCTATTGCTTCCCAAATACACAATACTCGCATAGCCCGACTTCTACATTCTTCAAATCAGGTAGCTTTCCATTAGAGCATAGCACCTTCATCTCTTTTTTACTCATATGCCAAGATGACTGTGCCATAGATCTATATGATTCGAGCCTCTTGCAATAATGATGCTATCTTGAGTAATCATTATTATGTACAAGGTTCCTTCCTTTAAACTATGAGCTAACACCATAGCCCCCTTGGTTATCTTCCAAGATCTGTAGTCGAAGACCACCTTGTAGCAATCATCATCCAACTCCTTACAGATAATAGATTTCTCTTTAGTCCAAAAATGGGTCTCACTCCCTTCAACACTAGTGTAGAGTCATTTGGCATCTTGATCCGTACTTCTCCCATGCCCACAATTTACAATAGCTCATCATTCGCTAGATAAACCTTGATCCATAATATTGGACCTTGCTCATGTCCTTCTTCAACTTTCTTGATTTGGACTTTGATCTACCATGATTTCTGCCCTCTTTTTAGACTCGGACCTCCCTCTACTACTTGCATTTAATGCTAAACTAGAAGTTAACCCGGACTCTCTCCTTTGAATCTTTTTGCTTATGATCAAGTCCCTAACTTCATCTAACTTCAATGTAATCTTCCCTCTCGAGGCACTCACGGTTATGACTATGCCACTCCAACTACCAAGAAGGGAACTTAGCAAGATAAGAGCTTATACCTCATCTTCAAAGGTGATCCTAATTGAGTTCAATATCGTTATCATCATGTTAATCTTATTAAGATGCTTGACTACCAACGTACTCTCTGCCATCCACAAGTTGAACAACTTATGTATCATATAAACCTTATTTGCAGCTGATAGCTTCTTGTACATATCATATAATATCTTTAGTATCTCCTTTCTTGACTTTGCCTTCGTAGTGTGCAATGCCATATTTTTAGATAAGGATAAGTGATTCACACTCATTACTTTCCTATCTAAGAGCTTCCACTCTTCCTTTATGTCTATCGGCTTCTTCTCTTCGAGTATATGGTACAAATCTCTCTTGTAGAGGTAGTCTTCAATTTGCATATTCCAGTAGGCGTAGTCTATCCTGTCAAACTTTTCAATTGGAAACCTCTTATTGTTCATCATTGTAGCACCTATCAAACTCTCAACCTAGTTCTGATACTAGTTGCTATGGATTTTTACAACCAAAATCTGAAGTATGCATATGAGCGAACCCTCAATAACACACCTACACCATCTCGATTGAGCAAAATAAAAAGAAATAAAACAAAGTAAGCAAGCGACAACAAGATTTGGTAATCCAATTTGACCTAATATCTATGTCTAGGGGCATACCAAGCTAGGAGAAGATCGTTTCACTAGATATGAACTCTAATGCTCTTTAGAACTCAATGAAGGCTTATAAATTACAATTAATAAAGGGTTATAATGCTTATATAGAGTCTCCAACATGTTCTAGTCTTATTAGGACTAATTAGACAAAGTAGAGAGCTGTTTCGAATATCCCGACGGGTGCTAGGCATGTTTACGTGCTTCTTATAGCCCCCACCAGTCGCTGGGGGTCCTAGTAAAACATCCTAGCAGTCGCTAGGTAGGCCAGCAGCCGTTGGCTCCTTGCAGCTTAGATTTTCAGCTTTTATTTTCTTCCTCAGTTTTGCTCCATTTTTGAAATGGTCGAATTCTGGATGTCCCCAAGTGACATATCAACCTTTCTAAGTACCATTAGACTCCATACTTCAACATTTTATTCTTTTATTGTTCAATGATGAAAAAACCTATTAAAGGGTCAAATATCATTAAAAAAGGACTAACAACCGAGATTTTTGGGGAGCCTCACTCGAAAATCCTTAAAATTAGCTCGTCCTCTCTTACATTTTCAACATATATTTTGAAATAATTTATTTAATTTACAATTAGAGTCGTATATTATGCAACATCCTAATATAAGATGTAATAATATTGAAATTTATAAGTTAAAATCATGTATTTGTTATTGATCGTATATCTAGTAGAATGCCATACCAAAAACCAGATTTTAGGTTGGGGAGTCTGTGACTGCATACGCTTCTCAAGTGACTAGTATGCTTTCTAGATTTGGGAACCTAGCTGGCTTTCATGGTTATATTATATCATTTACTTCATATGAGCCTCTTGGTTACACTCCTTATATTACTTCCCAACATCAGATTTGCAACTTCCTTATACCACCCCTTAACGTCTAACTTTTATTCCCATCCCTTCTTTTTAATTGTATCCGACTTACAACCTCGCCTCTATAACCCTCTGGCATTTGCTTCAACAGCGTTCAAGCATCATCTCTCGCTGTCAATGAGCCATTTTATTTTACTAGTTATTTACTCTTCTCAGTCACAAGTTTGTACCTTTTTTATTTGACTAGTTAAATTATTTAATTAAATTATCCAGTGCTCTATTTGAATTATTATGTCTTTATAATAATAGGATTGGTGGAATGGCACCAGCTTTGACTTATGCTGCTCGTAATCCTTCTTTATTTGATAATACTAAAGACGATTACGAAGATGAGGAGGATCCTTCCCGCTATTATCAGCCAAATAGTGCACATAAAGGTGCAAAACACCACTATAGTACAAGAACATGTACCGATGTCCCAGGTTAACAACAATAATGAAAAGAGTAGGCTAATAGGATGAAGGCTAAAAAAGAGAATGCTATGTGGAAGAAAAAATAGTTTATTTTATGTATGGTAACATATTATGTTGTCTATTTTAGGACGAATATGGTTTGACGATATGGACTTTTTTTGGGAAAAAATTCCACTTTAGTACCCTGTGGTTTGACCCATTCCTAGCTAAGTTCTCGTGGTTTAAAAAAAGTTAATTCGAGTTGAATATCGTCCAATTTTTTATTTAGATCATCTCCGACTAGTTCGATTTGTTTTTGTTTGTTTTGATCAGATCAAATTCGGCATTTTCAACACCTATTGTCGACTTCGGATGACTCTCTGAAGTATTTCCGACGTGTGGATACCAGTTTCACACGTCTTTGTCGGCAGAATCACGAGATCGAACTTCAAATTTTTGAATCAAACGGGTCAAGATGACCCAAATGGAAAAATTGGATGAGCTCGAACTCGAATTAACTTTTTTAAACCAGAGATACTTTTCCCAAATATTTTTTTTTATAGATATGAAAGTTTTGTGTTTTATGAAGGTCCGTGTATTGGTGGATAGGAAATTTAGGATATTAGATTTTTGGATAATATTAATTCACAGATTTTTATATTGTTTTTTTACATTGTACGAATAAAAATCTTATGTATTAGTCATGAGAATTTTTTTTCATATATGGAAAACACGAATTTTTTTTCTGTGTATTGGTCACTCGACACGAATTTTTTTTCGTGTTGTCACATGGACACCAAATTCGAAAAAAAAAACCAACACCGAATTTGTACATAACACCAAAAATAAATAATAAAAAAACCCCTAAATATTGGCAATGTTTGGATTCATTATGTCAAGTAAGTTCTCACCTTCAAGTTCAACACCTGCGACTATTTCCTTATCAGCTCATGGGTCTATGAGGTGTCATAGCATGACCGAGGCCAAATAGATCCAACTCAAATAGCCCGAATCTTCTTGCTCATGGGCCTCTCTGCATTGGTGCGGTTGGCGTAGGCCCGCAAGACATGGACCAATAGGAAGCCGCAAAGAGAAAAGAAAAGAAAAAACAAATCCCGTCTTCCCCCTCTCCACAGTTTTCCCTCTTCCCATATTAGCCAAAGCCACTTCTCTTCTGTTCTCTCTCTCTCTCTCTCCGCCAAGAGAAGTAGTAGGAGAAATGGCGACTCCGGAAGCAGGTGAATCCCTTCTCTTCTGCCTTGTCGAGATCTTTTCATTGTTTTTTTAATTTAATCAAATGGCTGTTATTCTCTCTCGGCGTCCCTAGGGTTATATACTTATTTCTGACAACCGAAGCTTCAGATCTATAGCGCCGATAGTGATCGAGTTACATCGTGTAGCTTTACGCTTTACGGCTTTAGAGAGAGAGGAAGAGAGAGAGAGGAGGACAATAATTTTTGGTTGTTTGCTTAGTTCAATGTCGTTTTGGTTAAGGAAGTATTTTCATTTCACGAACATGAAGGGAGCGGATGACCTTATTACTTGATTTCTTGAATGGATGGCTGTCTTTGATAGGACCTTTAGTTTGAAGGTGCAGACCAATCTATTTTAGAAGCAGACGGGTTGTAGATATACTTTTGGTTTAGTTATTTGATCTTGCACCTGGAAAAACCACTGCTCCCTAGTTGGGCGCTGCCTAGTTCCATTTGGTAGTGGAGTAATGGGAGGCTGCTTGTTCCACAGAGAACAGCTAGTGTGTGATAACATCAAACTTTTCGGGATAGAATGTGTGGTACGCTCTAGAAGATTTTGGAACCTTGTTCTATTCGGTCTGTGACTTCAAACGAAGTTAATGGCTTTTCTTACTAAATCCATTCTGCAGGTGCTGTTGCAATGGATACCACTACTACACTGAAGTCTCAACACCGTTCATTTTCTATTAAACTTTGGCCCCCAAGTGAGAACACCCGAAAGATGCTCTTGGTGCGCATTACGGACAATCTTACTACAAAGTCCATTTTTACCCAGAAATATGGCAACCTGAGCAAAGAGGAAGCAGAGGAGAATGCCAAAAGGATTGAAGATATTGCTTATACCACTGCCAACCAGCATTATGAGAAGGAGCCAGATGGAGATGGCGGGTCTGCAGTGCAGCTGTATGCTAAAGAGTGCAGCAAGCACATTTTGGAAGTTCTTAAAAAAGGCCCTCTGAACAAGGAGGACAAAGAAATTCAGGTATCTGCGGAAGTTCCCGTGTCAAAGGATACTGTCTTTGATATATCTAAAGGTCCACGTTCCTTTATTGATGCCAAGGAAGCTGAAGATATACTGAGCCCATTGAGAGAACCTGGGAATTCCTATACTAAGATTTGCCTTAGCAACAGAAGCTTTGGCATAGAAGCCGCTCGTGTTGCTGAACCCATTTTGGTTTCTGTCAAGAATCAGTTGAAGGAAGTTGATTTATCTGATTTCATTGCGGGGAGACCTGAAGCTGAAGCTCTTGAGGTCATGAATTTGTTTTCTGTCTCCCTTGAAGGTAGCATTCTGAAGTACTTGAATCTTTCAAACAATGCCTTGGGCGAGAAAGGTGTCCGGGCCTTTGGAGCTCTGCTCAAATCCCAGAGTTGCCTGGAAGAACTTTATTTAATGAATGATGGCATTTCTGAGGAAGCCGCCAGAGCAGTGTCAGAGTTGATTCCCTCCACTGAGAAGCTTAAGGTTCTTCATTTTCATAATAATATGACTGGGGATAATGGATCACTAGCCATTTCTGAAGTTGTGAAGCGCTCTCCCCTGTTGGAAGACTTCCGATGCTCCTCGACCAGAATAGGCACGGTAGGAGGAATGGCCATAGCTGAGGCCCTGGAGACCTGCTCACATTTGACAAGACTTGACCTGCGAGATAACATGTTTGGTGTTGAAGCTGGCCAGTCTCTTAGCAAAGCTTTTTCGAAGCATGCAGGTCTGAAGGAGGTCTATCTAAGCTATCTTAATCTGGAAGACGAAGGTGCTATAGCTATAACTAATGCGCTTAAGGATTCCGCACCTTTGCTTGAAGTCCTGGATATGGCAGGAAACGATATAACCGCCAAAGCTGCCCCAACTCTCGCTGCCTGTATTGGTGTAAAACAACACCTTACCAAGCTAAACTTGGCCGAAAATGAACTAAAGGATGAAGGAGTTATCAATATCAGCAAGGCCTTGGAGGAAGGCCATGTCAAACTGACGGAAGTGGATATGAATACAAATGCAATCGGAAGAGCCGGCGCAAGAGTGCTCGCACAGGCTGTTATCAACAAGCCGGAATTGACCTTGCTAAACATAGACGGAAACTTCATCTCTGACGATGGGATTGACGAAATAAAAGAGATTTTTGGGAAATGTCCGCAGAAGCTTGGACCCCTTGATGAGAACGATCCCGAAGGAGGCCAAGATGATGACGACGAAGAGGCTGGTGCTGGTGCTGATGCTGATGCTGATGCTGATACTGAAGCTGAAGAGGGCGAGGCTGATGACAACAAATTGGAAATTAAAATGCAGAATCTTGAAGTTAATGGCGAGGAATGAGCTTTTTGTTGTCGCAGGGGAAACTTCACAAACTAGATCCGGATTCCCGTTGTAGTAGTAGGTATCAATCCGGAGATCTGTGTTTTGACTGTGTACTTGATTACCCTTATTAGCTTGAGCAGGCAACTGCATATTGCAGACTTGGACAAGTCGGATCCTAACCAACATTTTGATGGTTAGCGGTAGTGAGATTATGACTTTTTTGCTTGTATTTCCATTTCTCATGGTCAACTGGCTTGCTCTAGACTGCAAAACTTAATACATCACCCAAACTAGATTACTGAGTGATCGTCAGGTTAACATTTTCTCTGCTCTGAATTAAATGTCGATTGAGGACTTCTGCATCAATTGTTAATTATTAGTTGGTATCGCATCGCAGCACCAATATATATGACATGGCTGATATTCATTGGGTTACCGATGAATTGGCATGGCATATACCCAAAAGAAACTTCTACAAAATGACACGAGCATTAGTCGGCACCAAGGGCCAAATGCCATTTAGTAATCTGGGCTGACTACTAAGTAGAATCCAAATAAAAAGTTAGGGCTAAGTTCACTAAAATATTATTGAGTATTTATTTTCAAATTTGACAATTTTGATGACACAAACTCGTAACTACAAGTAATTTTTTCTAATTTATATTTTCATGTTTATTCACTTAAATCCATAACCTTTTAATGTAAAAACTTGAAATCACAAAATAAACCTCTAATTAATGGTTTTGGATTGGGTGCAAATTAAAAAAAAAAATTATTCTAATACTACGAAATGAAAAATAGACTACGCTAACATAGTTTGTTCTTTAACATTTACATGTTTTGTATATAATATTAATATGTGTAAATTATTTTATTAAATTTTTTAGGTAAAATAAATTGAGACCATAAAATGAGGTATCATATTGATAAATTTTGTATGTTAATATTGTCATGTTTGATATTATATTGACCCTGTAAAATATGTCAACAATAGTATGCTCATCTTGTATGTTTTTCATGTAAATTTTAGCATTTATGCAAAAAAAATAAACTATACATGATAATATTGACATACAAATTAATGTTGACACATTCGGAATGTCAATATTAAAAAATAAAGAGCAAATTGCTCTCAGGTCCCCAGTGTTTGCTAAAATCACTATTTTCGTCCATCCTGTTTCGGAAAAGATACTTTCGTCCCCCACCTTTGCTTAATTATCACTCTTAGGTCCCTGGTTCCGGTTTTGGGAAATTTATCCGGTACCCAGGGACCTAAAATAAATCTTTTGCTCTTTAGTTAAAAATTAAACAATATATAAAAATTGTTATTTTCTTGTTTGATTTAGGTTGAGGAGATGGATGACTCTTTTGCTGAAATGACTCTTTTGCCTTTTTGGCCCTTATTTTTTATTTTTTTTAATTTTTAAATAAAGGACAAAAAAGTTATTTCAAGTTCCTTGTTACCGGAGAAATTTCCTGAAATCGGAACCAGAGACCTTAGAATAACATTTAGGCAAAGTAGGGGGACGAAAATCTCTTTTTCGAAACAGGAGGGACAAAAATAGTAATTTCAGCAAAGGTCAGAGACCTGAGAACAATTTGCTCAAAAATAAAATATGCTATTTTTTATTGGGTAAATTGCCCTCCCGTCCCTCTCCTTTGCTTAAATTACTATTTTCGTCCCTACTGTTTCAAAAATGATGATTTCTTCCTCCAAATTTGACTTAATAGCACTCTAAGGTCCCTGGTGCCGGAATCGAAAAATTTCTCCGACAAATTGGACTTAAGATTACGAAAATACCCTTTTCCTTTAAAAAGTAAAAAAATAAATTGAAACATAATCGTAATACGTATTGAGCTGAAATTTTGCATGAAGTATTCTAAAAATACACATGATTTACGCAAAATATTTCAGAAATTTTGGAGGTACAGAAATATTTTTTTTATTTTTTAACATGCCAAAATTTTGTAAAATTATATAAAATAGAAAAATTTTCTAATTGGGCTGAAACGTATCTCATGTGTTCTTAAGAATATCTAGTGAATTTAGGACCTAAAATTGGTTCTATGTGTACTTAAGAATCTTTACTAAATACTCTATTTTTAGTAAAAAAATAAATTAAAACTTTATATTTTTGGTATCCCCAAACTTTTTTAAAATTGGCTAGTGAGAATCCAGACTTTTTGATTCCTAAATTCATTAAAGATGCTTAAAGACACATGGGACAAGTTTTAGCCCAATTAGACAAATGTTCTATTTTATATGATTTTACAAAATTTTGGCATGTTAAAAATTAAAAAAAATACTTCTGTGCCTCCAAAATTTCTGAAATATTTTACGTAAATCATGTGTATTTTTAGGATGCTTCATGCAAAATTTCAGCTCAATACGATTTACGATTGTGTTTCAATTTATTTTTTTACTTTTCAAAGGAAAAAAGTATTTTCGTAATCTTAAGTCCAATTTGATGGAGAAATTTTCCGATTCCGGCATTGGGACCTTAGAGTGCTATTAAATCAAATCTGGAGGACGAAATCATCATTTTTAAAACAGTAGGGACGAAAATAGTAATTTAAGAAAAAGAGAGGGACGGGAGGGCAATTTACCCTTTTTTATTTCATCGTTTGAAACTCAATCCATCCCCAAGTTAATGCTACATGCATTGATAAATTATGTTGAATGTTGTTACACTGGCTGGCTCATTTGGCAAGCCAAAATCTATTGATGGTACTAGTGCACAACTAATAGAAACTTAGAAAGTGTATCAAAATCGATGAGACTAGCCAAGCCCTAGACCAAAACAATGTCGGCGGATTAAAAACAAGAGGTAAGATCACGACCAGTCGTTTCCTCTTCCACTTGAACCATTATTGCCTCTGCTATCTGACGAAGTCTGGAAAATGTAGTTTGATCTTTTCCTTTTGTGAGTCTTCCACGTAAATACCTTGTTATTCCATGACGCGCCTCCGACATCGACATCTTCATTTTCGCTCACTCCCCCGTCGGTCTTAATCTTCACGTCTGAGCTGTAAGTGTCGCCGCTTGTTGCCTCGCTTGCGGTCGGCATGTTTTCGTTCCTTGGTTCTGGAATGTTGTTCCCGGCTCCAGCAGTGTTACCGATGGATTCGTTGGTCTCGGATGGGGCACGGTCTCGTCTCTTTCCTCTTGCTGAAAGCTTAGTTACATCTTGCCCGTTCTCTACAGCCTTCATCCACTGCAAATCGCTCAAAGAATCTGCATATGTTACCTCCTTTCGTTTACGCTTTCCCAAGAGGGCGAGATTTATCTTGTCGAAAGCTTTGGATTTATCTTCCTTCGTCTCAGGTGTGGAATATGCCCATTCGGGTACCTCATGGTCTTCCATAAGACGGGATCTATAGTTCTCCTTTTGCCTTCGTTCCTTGTCCATTTCCTCAAAAATTCGGAACTCTTCTGGTGAACGGGCTGCAAGACGGTTAATCTCTCTCTCAGTAGGCACGTCTCTTCCAAGAGAGCTTGTTCCTTTCCGCATGATCTCCTCTAACATCTCCCTTCTGTCCTGAGCTGCACAAGTAAAAACACTACTCAGTTATGAAATGCTTGTGACAGTAAAGCTTCCAGTGTGCAACGAAAAACGTAATTCCACATGCAATGGCATGAATTCTTCGAAAAGAACAGAGTAGTGGCTTGGTACACCAATGATATTTATATTCATTGCAGGAAGTAATTATATACCAGTAGCTGTCGTATTGAAAAGTCCAGCCTGGATGACCTTGGCATCAATGCCCATTTTTTGTTTTGCACGAGCCAATATTTCCTCTTCAACTGATCCAACACTGACCAAAACGAAAACCCTTACTTCTTTTTTCTGACCAATACGATGTGCGCGATCCTCTGCTTGTTGGTCCATCTGCGGATTCCAGTCACTATCGAATATTATAACTGTGTCCGCCGTTTGTAAATTCAGACCAAGTCCACCAGCACGAGTGCTCAAGAGAAACATGAAGTAAGGCGAGTTTGGAGCATTGAACTGCTTCAGCAAGGTTCCTCTTTCCTCTGTTTTAGTTGAGCCATCCAGTCTAAGGAACTTGTACCCATTCAATTGCAAGTATATCTCAAGAATATCCATCAAGCGGGTCATTTGAGAGAAGAGCAAAACTCTATGATCGGTTGCACGTAGTTTTGGGAGCAGACGATCTAGTAGTTCAAACTTCCCTGCTGCTCTCATGATTTCATCCTTACGCCACATGTTATAATCTCCTACAAAAAGATACGGATGATTGCAACACTTCCTTAGCTGCATTGTCAAGTTTTGGAGAGACTTTGATTTCCCTGATCCTGCAAGTTGTTCACAGAAAATCAAAATTTTACACAAGAAACCAATTTTAGGCAACCAATTGTTGTTGTTACTGAGACTCGGAACGTAACAATATGACAAATCAAAAGCGAACCAGGTAATAGAAGAGGCTACGAACCAGTTTGTAGTCCGACTCTGCCCATCTCTGTGACTTGTTGATAATAAACTTTCTGCCATGCTGACATATCACATTTGAGTATAACCTGAGATTTACTAGGAAGGTACTTCTCCACCTCATCCTTTTTCCTCCTCAGAATGAAAGGCCTTATAACCTGAAATTTGAGGGAGTATGTTAGTTAGAAAGCAGAAATCAAGAAGACTCATAAAACCAAATAATACGTTGGGATGAAGAAAACAGGAAAACCAAATAAGGATAGACAACTACATGGTGCAAACGGCGAATGACCAGAAGCTGTTCCTCCTCCGTTAGAGTAACATCATCCCGGTCAGCAAAGGGGGCGTTAAACCAATCTTCAAAATTCTGAACTGAATTGAAGATATTTGGCAGGAGAAAATTGAGCAGTGACCATAATTCCTGCAGGTTATTCTGAATAGGGGTCCCTGTTAATAGAAGTCTCCGTTGAATTTGATAGCTGCACAAAAGTACACCAAATTAGAAGTTCTGGGTGGATAATTACTTTAGGTTAAAGCAAAGCACCATAAACTATGAGATTATTAGTGGCAACTGAAACACTTCATGCGATATCTCATATCAAGAACTTGCGGGTCTTACAAAACTATAAAAGCAAACCAGATATAATTTTACTGGGCATGAACTTCAATAAAACAATTAAGGGAAAGCTCATTTTAGTAGTTTGTGTCTTTTGGGGTAACATGCGTTTTCCATAATTTTACATTTTAGTCACAAAAATGTGAATTTGGAAACCTGTCGCCGAAAAAAAGACAAAAACACAAGATGGTTACTTGATCAAAAATGCGTCAAAACAACAAGGTACTAAAATTAATCCAACTACAAAATACAAATGCAACCCAAAGAAAAATAGCCCATCCCAATTTCAATAGCACAGTACATAAGCTTATGGAGTGCAATGCAAATTGGTGCAATGTGCACGTAACAAATTCTCACGCAAGCTTGCTTTATAATCATGAGAGAGGGCTCAGATACGGAAAATAGACAAGATAGAACTGAAATTTCACACCATTAAGAAAAAGGCCAAAGCAGCCAACCAAAATAAGGGTGAGCAAATGCAGCTTGGCTTATACCAAAAAGAAATCATACCCGGAGTCAAGCGTCCGAGAAAGGGCACACTCGTGATTTTTCAACCGATGCCCTTCGTCAACAATCATGTAGTTCCACTGAATTTTTTTCAAAAATGCTTTATCTCTCATGATCAAATCATAGTGGGTAATTAGAACATTAAAGTTCCCTTCTTTTAATAACTGTTCCTTTATTGCCTTCCTCTCATCCGCACGTCCGTCATAAAGTACAGCTTTAATCCTGCATCAGAAAAAAAATGAGGACTTCCAAAATAGATGCTGCAGATGCATGAAATAACGGAGAATAATTTATAAATGCATCTTCGTACTCATCCTCCGGGACCCATGTTGAGAATTCATTGATCCAATTAGGGAGCACCGCTTTTGGAGCGACTATCAAGTGGGGCCCAGGCACACCTTTCTTTTCTTTGAGGTATACAATCAATGAGATAGTTTGTATTGTCTTCCCTAACCCCATCTCATCGGCTAAAATTCCATTTAGATTGTTGTTAAACAAAGAAAGCATCCACTGTAGACCTTCAATCTGATACGGTCTCAACTGTCCACCTTTAAGAAGTGATGGCTGCTCAGTAACCTGAATTATCCCACAAGATCAGTAAGTTTTTCAATCTGGTTAAGACTTCCCAAAACTGGGCCGTGGTGTAGATAGAGAGAAGAATACGACTTACCATTTCTTGAATTGAATGAATGGCTGAGTTGTACTGCCGCTGCCCTTCAAGTAAATCACCACCCTCATCATTACGATCTGAATCAAAAAGATCTTCGTCTTCCTCTGGTGTATCCCCGGGGCTTCCGTCCCTCGAAGCCTCTAGTCCCGGAGAATAATCTTCTGAGTTTTCTAAAGGTTCAATGCCATCAGGAAATTTTGCATCCTTTTGACGCTGGACTGCAGCACCCAAGCTTACAAGAAGTTTATTTGTTTCTTGAAGAAGTGTCGTCAATCTCTCATTCTTGCTCTCTTTGACCATTTTCATGTAAGCTTCTTGGTCACCGCTCTTCAGGGCTTGGAACCTCAGTTTCTCCGCCCGAGTTGCACGTTGCTTCTGCTTTCCATGCCATTGCTATTGGTAGACTCACAAAAAGAAGGCAGTCAATTACCGGACCAAGCAACACAAAGAAAAACACTAAAACATAGCTTTCAAGATGCTACTTGATTTAAACAAAGTCGTCAATCAGGAAAGCTGATCATCAGTTCTAGAACTTGTTGATTGTCAATAAACATGCACCTCTCATTATAGAGACACACAATGAATGACACTTGATTTCATTCTTCACCTCGCACTATAATGGATTTCCCAAAGAATAAAGGAGGTATATGAAATAATGATCCTACACTAAACTGTGAACGTCGACACCTAAAGGACTAGTTTGGTTTTAGTTCAGAGATGTGAAGGATTGGTAGTGATATAACCATTCCATGTTTTCTAGTCAGACATTTTGGTTGAAGGTAATAATTACCATTTGAAATGCAAAAGGTACAACAAGCCAGTGACTTCATTCCCTTATCTAGAGGTGGGTATGATAAGGGAATGGAAAGGAGAGGAGATCAGAAAAATTATTGAAAGAAAATTAAGTTAATAATTTGGTTATCGAATGAAACCGTATTTGCCAAACGATATATCATCTTTCGGTTACAACATTTCGGTTAATACATTACCATTCCTACACTTCGGTTACTAAATAAATCTACAACAATATTTCATCTTTAGTTATCACTCCATAATTATTGTTGCCATTCATAAATACAAGCACGATTCTGGATCATTACTATTTACTAGACCAACTGAGCGGATAAAGTACGTGCGCAACTCAGTCCTCCAAGTTCGTTACGGAGTACATAAGCAGTCACCAGAGGAAGCAATACCAACAAAATTTACAGCAGCGTACCAGAACAAAATCATTTCTTTGCTTTCTACGCTTTTGAGATGCCCCCAGTTGCAACGTATATTCCCGGACTGCATTCATTATTTCTGCAAAAAACATCCTTTTCTTAGTCTCCACATGGTTTCTTTCTTCTTCTTCCAACCTTGACAGCCTCTGCACCAAATATTTGTCCAAAATCAGTAACCAGGGATCAAGACAGTAATTGACATATAGATAACAGAAACTGTATGTATTCATGTTATAAATGCTTCATCTTCATTCCAGACACACATTGGAAACAAATTCACAGGTTCAATGACTGAAAAAAGGGATTGATCAAAATGACATATCTTTCGGAAGAGTTTAACTTGAACCTAAAAGTCGTCAAGGCAAAATGGAGCACGGCATCCCATTCATACATAGCAATAGCTGCAGAAGATTTAATACCCGTTAGAACCAGAATATTATGAATTTACCTCAGCATCGCGCTTCTTTCTGAACTGGTCATCAGCCTCCATGGCAAACACATCGCCGAGGCCGTATATAGGCCGAGGCACACGTGCCTGGCCCCAGTCAAACAGCTGCTTGTCCAGCGACGCACAATGCACCCGCAGCCAGTACTCAGAACTAACCTCAGATCTAACTTTACTCTGCAAATCCCGCAGCTGATGAAAGCAAGTCCTTGCCGACGACAAGGACAGAACAAACATCATCCTTCTAGTTCCCAACAAAACAGTAACCAAAAACATCTCCAACACGATTACCTTGAGTCCGTAAAACTCGAGCAAGCACTTGGTCTGGACGTCTTCCCCTCGCGTACAAGGCAACTCTGGCAACAAAACACATTACATTAACCAAACATCCCCAGAAAAGAACGATGACAACAAAACGCCGGAGCTCGGAGAATTGCAAACCTTCGATCTCCTTCATCCGGCGAGAGATACGCCCTTGGAACCTAGTCTTCCACGAATCGTCCAGAACCGAGCTGGACGAGAACTTCTCCCGCTGCATGGACATCGCCTCGTCGAACTCAATGAGCAAATCCCCGTAACCGCCGAACTGCACTCCCACCTCCTTCTCCTGCATCCATCCACACAAAATCAAAAAAAAAAAGCCGAAACCGAAACTCGTCCAGAAACCCTAATTCTCGAGGGGAGGACAGAAACTGCACCGTATTATCATCCTTCTCCTCCTCGGCGGCGGCGGTGTCGTTTCGGTAGATGGAGGAGACGGAATTGAAGAGGTCGGGAGGGAGGGGGAGGTTACGGGAAACCAGGTTAAGCGCGGAGATCAGAGCCTTGGCCTTTTCGGCGGGCTCTAATGTAACCGCCGTCCCTTCCTCCTCCCCCTGAGGCTCTGACCGAGCCATCGTGGCGGGAACGGTCGTTTTTCTTATTATTTTCTCCTCTCTTTTGAAAGAAACAAAGAAATTAATAAAAACCCCCACCCGATTTGTGTTATTAGTACTAAACGAGGGGAGCCAGCGAGCGAGATAGCTCTCTTTTATTTTTCGTTTTCTTATTTAATTTTTTGGGGTTTGGTGGGATGCGGGGGTTGCCTTTGGGTTTTTTACTTTTTTATAGGCCAAAACACGCGCGGCGCTGTGGTATCGCTGAATTACCGAAACTGCCCCTGTTTGGTTGGCCCTACCCTAGTTATGGGCTTTGTAACTTTGTTTTGGTCGACCGTTCTTCTTCGTGATTTTATGCAATCAAAGTATTTTACTTTGATAAAGGTGCACCCGCAGCTAGACCTGACTACGGTTCGAATTCGAACAAATTCGAATCGAATTGGTTCGAATTCGAATTTATCTAAACATAAATCATATTCAATTCGTCCAAAGACGAATCGAATACGAATTATAAACATTCGAATACGAATCGAATCCGAATTGATTTCGAATTAATTCATACATATTTAATATTTAATAAAAAATAAATATAAATAAGTATTTCAACATTTTTTGGAAAAAAAAAATAAATTAAAATTTGGGCTTGCACTTAATGTACCAAATTAAGTTGCCTACGTATCCTTAGCTTCGAAGGAATCAAAGCCCACGTAGTTCTCTTACCTTTATGAAGCTAACTCACCTAATTGGACGTATTTATGCTTTCATCGGTTGTGGCATCATCGAGGTCGTATAATTGGTCGATATCTTCTCGGACCAATTCTTGTTGTCGTCGTTCTGCCTTTGTCCAATCGGCGAATAATGTTTGTGCCTCCAAAGATTACGGGGTCATTGAGTATCAGTGTTCGTCCAAAATGTTACCACTTACACTAAATGCTTGTTCCACGACAACAGTCGAATCCGGACTAGCAAGCACCTCTTTTATAATAATTAACATAACGGGAAATTATTCTACATGGTTCTTCCATTATTCAAATAATGCAAAAGTAGAAGGTTTGACAAATGGAATATCAAATTGTGTGTTAAGATATATATCAAACTCCGAATTAGTTAAATTTCCATGGGATCTTTTTTGTTTTTTCATTAATAATCTTTTCTTAAAACTTAATTTAACATTTTTTGATGGAGAGGGAATTGGATCATTAGATGTATAAGCATCAATAATATTACTATATTCACTCATTAAATAAAAAATATCATTTTTAACATTGCTTACAATTTTAGAAACATGTTTTTCTATATCAAAACCATCTTCTAAAAAATTCTCCAAATTTGTAAAATAAGCACATAATAAATTTTCTAGACCATCAATTTTAATGCTCGACATAAAAACGGTAGCAATTAAATTTAGTTGGGGAATATCTCTAAAATATTTTAACCATTTGCTAGCAATTTCCGAAACACATGTTAACAATGCAAAATCTTGATAAGCACTAGCTATTGCATCCGATATATTACAACATTCCAAAAAATAATAAATGAGATGTAGGATAATAAACACCTGATAAAAAATGTGTAGCATCATTAAAACATTCTAAAAGTTTGTCTAATTTTTCTACAAGTTACCAATGGTAAGGTTGTAACATAATATTATTAGTTTGATCATGAGATGCAAAAAAATAACACAAAAGATCTTCGTACTGAAGAGCTTCTTTTAATAATTCATAAATCAAATTCCAACGATGTTGAACATCTTGTGGAAAACGTTTTGGTTTCGTATTGTTTAATTTGCAAAATTGTTTCCATTCTTTTAGCAATTTTGGATGAGCACATAGTAAATTAAGTGCTTATTTAATTGGTCCTATTGTAGAGTTTAATGCTTTAATTCCATATTGGGTACAAAGATTAAATATATGACATGCACATATAATATGAAAAAAATTTCCTCCGAGAGATGGTCTACAAAGATTTTCTAAATCTCTAACCAAAGCATTATTAGAACTTGTATTATCTAGCGATATTGAAAATATTTTGTAAACTAGATTATATTCTTGTAAAATATGATGCAACATTTTAAAACAATTATTCACAATATGACTATCATCAAAAACTCTATATGAAATTAATCTTTTTTGTATATGAATGTGTAATTTTGTTTACCTTTCTTGTATAAATTTTTTTGTATATTCCATTCATATGAAATTAATCTTTTTTGTATATTCCATTCATTATCAAACCAATAATGACATGTAACACCAAAATATGAATGTGTTTGCGAGTGATCACTTCATATATCACAACATAGAGAAACTCGACCATCAAATGAAAACAAAATAGTTTGTGATGTTTCTTTACCTTTCTTGTATAAATTTTTTACATATCGTGTTAATGTACTTCGTGGAAATTTTTTTGCACTAAGATTTAAAGCATTTTGACAATAAGTTGTAAAATTAAGTTTTTCACCAAAACTAAAAGATAAATGTTCGGTAGCAACTAATTTAGCTAATTCTTCTCTATTATTTTGATCGGTATAATGAAATAAAATATTAGGTGTAGTAGATAATTGAGTTTAAGATTTTTCTAAACCAAATTCGTGTGGATGTTTAGATCTTAAATGAGTATTATAAGTACCATATCCATTTCCAGTTTTGAAATCATATTGTTTATCACAATAATTGCATGTAATTATAAAACAATTTGGTTATACTATAGCAACTTTTTTGAAATGCTTAAAAAGATTTGAAGGTGGTCGTGTTACCTTTTTTGGATTGTTGAATATTGAATCAACACTTTCTCTTTGAGCTACATCTTCAACGTTCATCATCACTTCCGAATTAGGATAAGTAGAAATTGGTGGAATATCCGATTCAATAGAATCATGATATTCCACACATTTTTTCTTACCCTTATTTGCTCTACTTGATGATATAATTATTATATAGTAATATGATAAATTATATGATAAATAAGATAAATATATCTAATTACTATATTTAAGGAAGAATTTTATATAGCTGAGATTTTTTATAAGAGAAATAGAAGATTGAGGTTGGATGTTGGAATGTGTAAAATTTGAAGAATGAGAAGTGGTATTTATAGAGTTGGAAATTATAAATAATTTAATAGCAAAAAAAATTAAATAGCTAAACAGCCACAAACGGGCATAAATTAATGGACATAAACAGCTACAAATTAATGGACAGAAGCAACGGTATAAATTGCAATGGTAAGAAAAAATTAAAAGGAAGGCAATGGTAAAAAAGAGATAAAAAGCAATGGTCAGAAAGTGCATGCTGATGTCATTCGCTGATGTAATTGATGACATCAGCATCCACTATCCCCAAAACAAAAACTTGTCCGCTCTTTTTCTAAAATATTTGGCGCCCTTTTAAAAATTCATAGCACCTCCTCAAAAGCATGGTTGCTCCTGCCTTTTATATATATATATATATTATGAATTCTAGACGAATTTGAAATGAATTCTCTACGAATTCCACTCGAATCAAATTCGAATTCAATTCACCAGTTTGACAAATTATTAAAATCATAAATCAAATTCAATTCAAATAATGATGAATTGGAATCAAATTTTTGACAAATCAAATTATATACAAATCGAATCGAATTATTAATGAATCGAATCAAATTGAATTATGAACCAAATTTGATTCTTGACCAGGTCTACCCGTAGCTAGGGATAGCGATGAGTAGGATAGGGTAGGGTATCGATAGGATCATACCCATACCTTTGTTTGAAAAGTTGGACCCATACTCTACTTTAGACCCTTAAAAATTTTCAATACTAAACTCATACTCTTACCCTCATGGTCCGTAGGATTTATAGAGTCTTATAGGGTCTGACTCTTGAATTAAATACAAAATATTTTTTAACACAAAATTTTAATTATATATATAAAATTTAATTAAATCATATTGTATATATGAAAATTTATCATAAAATATTTAGTATATCAATAAAGAAAATTTAGAAAGTCAATTTTATGGAACACATTCCAGAATATTTAAAATATATATTATAATTTGTAAGTAAAAAATAAAAATAAAAAGTGTAATTAAGGTCTAGTCAGGATGTAGTTAGGGTCTAATTAGGATAGGGTCTAAATTAGGGTAAAAGGGTAAGGGTAGGTTAAAAATTCATAGATTCATACCCTACCTTAGACCCTACCTTCAAATGTAGACTCATACCCATACCTTATCCTAGATCCAGTCAAAATCAACAGACCCTCTACCCACGGGGTAAAGATATGGTCCGACCCGTAGGGTATGAGCATTTTTGCCATCCCTACCCACAGCTATAAATAAGTCAGAAATTTATTATGAATTATTTAATTATAAATATCATTTTTTCATGTTCTTTTGACAACGCTCTTATCCACTTTATCCGTTCTCTACTAGTTTAGTGAATTATATGTTACTTTTTTAACTTATAAATAGATATGTTACATTCTTAGGATATTAATGAGAAATTTGTTTTCTCCGGTCTTATTCTTTTTTTCTATGTTCATTATTATCATTTATATTCGATAAAATTGATAACACATTGTCAGTACAAAGCATTGCATTCTCAATAATTTTTTTTAAAAAAATATACTATAGCATTGTAAATTATTCTTGCAATTTCTATTTGTTTAACTTTGTTGAATCCAATAATAATCATGTGTTTCATACCCTATCATCATGGATTATAAAATTTTATGTGTAAATTCGTAAGATTGGGTTAATTTTATTGAAATTTTGTTTGAAATTACGTTGTTTTTAATATTTTTTTTAACAATGAGGTTAAAATTAAGAACACACTACATAATTATTAAATAAATATAATCATGTTTCATTTCATCTCGTAAACTTTTGCATATGATATACTCACTTTTATTTTAACTTCTTTTAAATGGTAACAAATATTATTTGAGAAAACTAAAATATTTAGAAATGACATTTTATCTTTAAGAGATTTATGTTAATTAACGTGAATATCAAGAACAGTTTAATTCATTAATATTATAAATTTTGAAAAGGAATATAAATAAATTCAATAGTGTTATTTAATTCATTATAAGTTTTAGACATTTTAATTCTAACACATATGTATAATCTTATTTTGTTTGCTTTTGATAGTATTATAATGTTGAATCTTGTCAAACTTGATTTTGTGAATCTCCACATCATGGAAAGAATTATTTGTTATAAGTTTTAGATGTCAAAATTTACCTTGATATTAATAATTTTGGAGAGACTATCAAAAGAAAAACACTTCTTGTGCCAAAATAAAGACTAAGGCGATGATTTTAAAGAAAAATACAGCTTGTATAAAAAAAATACATGTGACCATCTAGGTTAGCTTTATCAACAATTATCGAAAGGCAAAAGAAAAGTTGAGACAAATTATGTCAATGATGATGGTGACACTTGCATTATAAATGTGGAGGATAACATTGATTTTGTCCAAAATAATTTTACTCACTTGGATGTTGCAGATCTTTTATTTCTTTAGTTTATTCTCTTAGAAATTTTTTATCATATTTTTGTTGATTAAATGTAATATAATATTCTTTGAAGTTTTATGTATCATATTTTTATAATTAAATTTAATATAAATATTTCTTTTATTATGAAGAGTATGAAATTGGTTCGAATTGGCTCATTTATCAAAGAGTGAAATCTATGTTTAGTAAATAATGTTACAACACACACCATACTTAAGGATGATAAATATTTCCTTTATTTGCATATGCATGCATTCAATATTAGTAATATATCAGGTACTATAAATTTAATTGAAAGCTCTGGAAGAAAAAAATTATTATTACCTATATATACAATATTTGCATAAATAATGTATTATATTCTCCAAAGTTTCAATTTTTTTTATTAAGCTTCAAAGATATACTCCAAAATGGTAATCATGTTGAGACAACAATAGAACATAAAGAATATTTTTTTTATCACGAATATTTTTTTAGGTAAAAATATATATTATAGAAATTACGTACTTATTCATCTAGTTTATATTATTTGAAAATCAGAAGTTTATCTACTTTGCTATATGGCTTGATTGATTAAGCCATCCCAATTCAATTATGATGCAGAAAACTATTAACAATTTATTTGGACATTCTTTAAGAGATGAGAAATTTTTTCAATCCAATGAATTCTTATACATTGCATATTCTTAAGATAAATTAATAACAAAGTCATCGCTAACTAAAATTAGGGTTGAGTCCCTTGAATTCTTGTAAGGTATACATGATGATATATATGGACCATTTAGATATTTTATGGTATTAATTGAGATATCAACTAGATGATAACATACTTTTTATTATTGACTCGCAACTTGATATTTACGAGATTACTAACTCAATTGATTTGATTACGAGCTCATTTTCAGATAATTCAATTAAGACCATTTGTCGTGATAATATTAGTGAATTCACTTTGGAAATATTCAGTAATTATTGTATGACTATTAGTATAAATGTCAAACATCGTGTAACTCATATTCTCTTACTAAATTATTTATTAAGCAAATTTAGTTAGTTACAAAACTATTGCTTATGAGAGCATAACTCTTCATTTCAGTTTGGGGACATGTTATTTTGCACGCAGTAATGTTAATTCGTACTAGGCTAAAATATTATCATAAATTCTTCTTATTACAATTAGTTCATGGTTATGAACCAAATATTTCCTATCTAAAAATTTTAGATGTGCGATTTATGGTCCAACTGTTCTACCATAATACTAAAATGGGACCCAAAAAAGATAGGAGATATATATTGGATTTGATTCTCCATTGATAATAAAGTACATTGAACCACGTATTAAAAATGTACTTATGGCACGGTTTGTCAACTATCATTTTGATGAATCAATCTTTCTAACATTAGGGGAAGAAAATAAGTAGTCTAAAAATATATCAGCTAGAATGAATCATCTTTGTGCTATCTAGATTCTCGAATAAAGCAAAATAAACCTAAAGTTTAAAATATAATTCATTTTTAAAATTTAGCTAATCAATTCATAGATGTTTTTACTGATCTAAAGAGAGTGACTAAGTCACATAATCCGGTTGCTAATGCTCCTTTCAAAATTGATATTTTGAAGGACGATCAATTATTGCCAATAAAAATAAGATACAAAAGAAAATGTGATAGATCTATTAGTTCAAAAAAAAATCTCATAAAAAATGAGTAAATTTTAAAAAATTGAAATAAGAAAAAAATTGACTCTCGAAGAGTCCCCGATCAATATTCATATCAAGGAAAGATAGATTCTCTTCCAATAGAAGGTTTATGTACCTGGATATTTTCATAATCATGAAATCTCAATAAATTGTTATGACTACAGAAAAATAGAACCGAAATAATTATTGACGATATTTTTAGGTATCATATAATGTTAAGTATTATGAAAGGTAAAAATGTTCTAGAGCTAAAATCAGTCAAGAATATATATAGAAAATATTGTTCGAATTAGAAAGACAAAATATAATCAGAACTATATTCACTCGCAAAATGTTAAATTTTTTGACCTATAGTCTGCACACCCTATGATGTGAAACTCATAGAATATAAATGAGTATTTATGCAAAAATAAAAATTAAAAAAATAAAGTTCTGAGATATAAAGCACAACTTGTGGTACAAAATTTTTCTCAAAGAGCTAGTATTGATTATGAAGAGACTTATTCTCATATGATAGATGCAATCATATTTTGATATTTGATAAGTCTAACAATACATACAAAGTTGAATATGTGTCTCATGGTTATTGTGATAGTCTATTTATATGGTTCACTTGATATTGGCATGTATATGAGAATTCCTAAAGGATTCAACGTACCGGGCGTAAATAATTTAAGTCAAAATAGAATATACTTGACCAAGTTATGCCAATCATTATATAGATTAAAACAATTAGGACTCATGCAATACAATCATCTTAGTGACTATTTGTTACAAAAAGACTATAAGAATGATCACTTTTGCCCATGCATTTTTACAACGAGATCTGAATCTGAATTCATTATAATCGCAGTTTATATTGATGATCTCAATATCATTAGAACTCATGTAAAGCTCTAAAATGCAGTTGATTATTTAAAGAACGAGTTTGAGATAAAAAAATTAGAGAAAGATAACTATATCTGAGATTGTAAATTGTACATCTTTAAGATGAATTTTTCATGCATTAATCAGCTTATATAGCAAAGGTGCTAAAGCATTTTAATATGGATAAAGCACATCCGTTGAACACTAGTTATAAAGTTGCTTGATGTAAAAAAATATCTTTAGACTTCGAGAAAATGGTGAACAATTTCTTGGTCCTGAAATATCATATCTTAGTGTGATAAGTGCATTAATGTATCTAACTAATCATACAAAATCTGATATATTATTTGCTAGCAAAATATAGTTCTTCACTTACAAGAAGACATTAGACGGAAGTTAAACAAATATTTTGTTATCTATAAGGTACAATAGATATAGGTTTGCATCATCCAATGTCTCAAAAGTAAGCATTTTTAGATATGCAAATGCAAGATATGTATCTGATCTTCACGATGGTCAATCACAAATCAACTATTTATTTATATGTAGAGGTACAATTATTTTATGATATTCTATGAAACAAATTATAACAGCCATAAAATTTATTACAAAATTATAATTGTAAGGGGCATACTATGATACTTATCTATATGTTTTATGTGTCCTAAGTGTTATATTTTTGGATGCTTTAGTTATGTCTTGTAATTCTATTACATAATTAAAAATCTGATGGCTCAACAATAAAATGCTACAAGGGATGACTTGTTTCAATTAAAAATGAATGTACAACTGCTTGCACCCTCACATAATTTAACCCTGATATTTGTAAATTTATATTAGTTAGTCCCTCCGTTAGGGGACAATCACAACGATTCTGCAGATAAGAAAACTAACCTATACAGAGGTGGAGCTATTTTTTAGTTTATTCTTTTTCTTTGTGAACGGGTCGTCTAGTTCGGCGACATTTTGTGTACGCTATTTTTTTTGAAAAACATGTTACGATAGTTTTATTTGGTATTACCAGTTTACGGGGAGAATGCACTCCGAAAAAAATCGGAGATTTAATCGTCTCCAAAAATTATAGTTGGACTTATGTAGTTTTTAAAATTTTCAAATAAAACCCGGCGGCAAAACAAAGGAGGTCTCCTGGTGAACAATAATTGATGTACCATCATCTTCCATTATAATATTTTACTTGGTATATGGTTCAATTGCCTCAAAGCAAATGCATCAAGATAAAATATTGATCACATACAAATAAGTCATGCATCCAGAAACTATTATAAAGAAAACAACAAGGCAAATGGCCACTGATCACGTGAACTCAACTTTCAGGAAGATATCATCTTCTTAACACCCGGTCAATTGGTTCTTGGAAATACTGCAGTGATATCAGTATCGCTTCCTGTCAAAAAGTTTCAAAATGAAGATAACCATATATTCGTTTCCAGTTTTCTCACGAATCCAATAGGGAGAGACATTGACTCCAGCAGACATGTGCCGATATCTGAGAGATTTATATACCTCGGTTCGAATAGTCCGACTCCCTTGATGAGGGCATGTGTTTAGATATGAATGAAACACCTGCTGAACTTTTTTACCCTGCAAATGGGGCGGAAAAAGTTTCCGATGAGATAAGCAATATCATTTATTACAGGTGTTCCCGATAAGATAAGTAACAGAGCTCGGAGCAAAGAAAGGTGGTGTTGGATGTTATACCTTCAAGTCCCTGTCTTCTTCAACGCTCTCCTCTAACCCAGCAAGTCCACCAAAAGCAATCAGTAGATGCCTAACAAAGAGAATTTTATATAAGCACAAACGATTAACTCATCAGAGGATCAAGATGTTCCGTTTTAGTAGCAATTTAAGGAAGCAGGAATCATTGGACTACACATAGCTGGTCAGACCACCAGAGTATTCTGTATTTATCAACAAGAAACAGGATCCCCTGGGAGAGAGGCATCTTGTTATGAACGAAACTAAACCTGAAAGTTGGCAGAGAGAGCTGGGACGAGCTTATTTTCTGACCGTGCTCCGACGTACCAATCAAAAGATCATAGCCCCCCTGGAATGAAGATGCAGGGATCATTTGAAGAAGTTGAGGCCCAATAATAGGAGGCAAAACACACCATAAACCAAAGTAAGATGCCACACATTCAAGACCGTACCTTGTGCGGGCAATCCTCAAATACAGATGTGATGTTTGATGCATATCGGACTCTGTATCCCCAGTACATTCCACCTTCTTCCCTGGGCTTTGATGATGGAACAACCTGACGTGGCAATTCTAGATGGTTGCAATAAATCATACATGATGTGACTACCTAAGATTTCTTCAGAAAGCATTATATCGCGCTGGTTGCAATAAATCATACCTGATGTGACTAACTAAGATTTCTTCAGAAAGCATTATATCGCATGAGTATAATCGGGAACAACCAAAAGCAAAACATTTTTCATATCATGGAAAGAAACTGGATCTCTTTAAGTTCCACTACCAAAAAGATTCATGCGAACTGCAATTGAAGTTCATAAAGGAAACAAAGTGAAGTCATGGCTATACCATAATCAAGATTACGGTCTGTCCCCATAGCAACAGTCACTCTTCTTCCAGGTTCAAGTGCTTGATCTATGAGCACATTCTGCATAATTTAGTTCAACAATATCAGTTTCAAAACCTGCATACGGCATGTACACCATTTCAAGTTAAATAGCCTAAAAGGAAAGATTGTTCCAAAAAAGTTTACCTTGGTTAAACCCACATCAACAAATGTCCCCCGAGAGTTCGGAGTTGTTCCTTTTAAAGTGACCCCTGAAAGGTCATCATAAACGGAGTAAGGACAAGTGTAATATTCTATAGAAGGGAAAAACGATTAATTAGTTACCTTCTCTGAATGAAGCCCACTCGTGCTTACGCAGATGGTGAGGGGCATCAAGTGGCGGTAGCATACCCTTTCCGTCGGAAAAAAATCGCAAGTATAAACAGTCAGTATTTAACGGACAGCCGTTGGTTTTCATCAAAACCTAAAAGATAACTTGCAAGTCGTGAAAGCATTACTACGAATCGTAAGCTATTGTGCTTGGGGAAGAGCGCTTTCCTCAAGTACTGCGGCGTTTCCAGATACCGCAAGATCCTGAAGAGAAAAATCGCCCCGCTCTCATTTTCTTCCGAGCCATCACCCGCATCCTCAGTAGGATCCCCTTTACTCGCCGAAGTACTTTTATTATCAAACACCACCACCTACTTAAACAAAAAATTTAAAAAATAAAAATCACTCAAAACACCCCAACCAGAAAAACCTTAACCAAATTCAACCAATAAATAATCTCTAGCGAAACAAAAACGGAACTACACCTCATCGATTCGGAATATCGTCGCGGCACGAGCTATCTGACCGGCGAGCTGAAAGAAGAGAAAAAAAAAAGTAAATTATAATTACAAAATCATCCTAAAAGTTTCATTTCGGAAATTATTAATTTAAATAAATCAATCAATGAGTGTGCGCGTACGCGGGTGGCAAGTTCAAACGACTGAGTGTTGTCGATGATGGAGCCGGCAACCGCTATGCTCACTGTCGGTATTTCCTTCTCCTCGGTTCGGTGCTCGCTTTCTTCTTCTCCCTCCTTTGCGAGTCCTTTCGCCTCTTCCTTCTTCTTCTTCTTCTTCCTCTCGTCTCCGGCAA
>SOPF01023724.1:0-25361 GCA_012979155.1 Hypericum perforatum | reverse complement strand
CAAGGAGGCAGGAACGTGAGGGGAGCTTGGAGGAGGCTTAGGCTTGATCTTCTTGAGCTTTCTCTATCCCTCTCTTTTATGTTCATGTTTCACTTGTCTTGCTTTGTATATATTATGTTGTTTGTTAATGTTGATTTGTGTGTTTAGTTGTTAAGTGGGTGTGATGCCTTGAAATCGTGCATGTAGTTACTAGTTTAGGGGATAAAAATGCTAAGGAGTATGTTCTAGTTAATGAGCTTAATGCTTAATCATGGAATCACTTAGATTATGATCACTATTAGTTCTAGCCTTTGACAATGGTTTAGGATTAATTGGCTGTGATAAAATCTTTGTGAAACACGTAGGTTAAAGCTTAATCTGGATTGGCCACTTAGATGATGAACTCAGTTAATTCTTGAGACCAAGAGGAGATAGGATTAACGGACGAATTAACTAGATGATTAGTTATCTTGTGAGAGAGAGATCTTCCTTGGTAATTGATTGTCCACTGAGTGATATGCATAGTTGGTGCTTGGCTGAGTTTAGTTGGCTTTTGGGGTCGAGAGAACATCTTGCCATTCTAAGCTTAGTTAAGTATCGATTTAGACCAATCTAGTGCGAAAGTGTAGATTGGTCGCATTCGAAACACTCGAACCATATCACATGCGTAATAAACCCCCTGAATCAAATGGTTACATTGGTTTTAAGTGTACCTTACTCACTTTTATGTTTTAAGTTGCTAAATCTCAGTTTAGTTAGTTAAACCAGTAGATAGTTTTGCTTCTGCCCGAGACCTAGCGTGCGCCAAGTCCTATTGGCGTACGCCCACCTAGACAAAACAAGAGACCTGGCGTACGCCAGCCACACCTGGCGTACGCCAATCAGACCCAGACCACATAATCTTCCTCACAGAAGTGATCAATCATTCGTAGCTTTAGATTTAGGTAGATCTTTCTCATTAATTTTGTCCTAGACTAGCTAGCTAACCAAAAAGATAGTCTAAACTAGTTCCTCGTGGTTCGACACTCTACTTCACTATTATTGCAATGGGTGTTTGTTTGTTGGCACAAAAACCACCCTCGTCTCAAACGGTTTTTGTTGTTGTGCAACTTATCCTTCGACTGAAAATCTGCCTTCTTTGTTTTGTGCCTCCGACCATCCAATAGATTGTTAAAATGCGTGAAAAACTACAGAAAGTTGTGATCGGGTTGCAAATACCTCTTTATAAGGTTGTTGAAGGATTTAACAACTTGTGTGGTGACCATTCCAGTTGTGAATTGCTATTTAACCCATGCCGAAGACCATTTAGTCCTTAACTTGTAGATTCCCTTCACCCATTTGTGTTCATCATTGTTGAAACAATCCTGTAACATCAGATTCCATGCTTGGCAGAATTCTTCATCGTTGTCTACTTCTTTAACCAAATAGTGGAACCAATCAGCTACCTTAGGTGTGTATAAATGGCTAAGGTTCTTCTTGGCATTTTCCAGTATATGCCAGGTGCAAAGGCAGTGATACGTGGTCTTAAACTCTTCATTGATGGCATTGGCTATTGCTTGATCTTGGTCGGTGAAGATAGTTTTTGGTGCTTTGCCATCCATGCACCTTAAGAAGGTCTTGAACAACCATCTAAATGAATCTGTTGTCTCATCAAACAGGAGAGCTGCACCAAAAACACAACTCATACGATGGTTGTCATATCCAATGAACAGCCCTGCAAACCATCGAATCAGATAGTGTAAACCATCGAATCACAATATCGAAACCATCAAATCATAATATGTAGACCATCGAATCACAACACGCAAACTATCAAATCAGAATATGCAGACCATCGAATCACAACATGCAGACTATCGAATCATACTATGCAGACCATCGAATAACAGTATTCAGACTATCGAATAACAGCATATAGACCATCGAACAACCATGACATGCAAACCATTACTGGGAAAGGAAAACAGGCATACAGACCATCGAATAACAGAAAGCAGACCATCAAAAAACAGCATATAGACCATCGAATAACAACATACAATCAGAAACAGTTATAGCATACCATCGAATCACAAAAATAGCATACGAAAAAAACAGCAGATGTAATGATTCAAACTACCAAAAAATCAGTAATAGGTATGATTCATACCTAATGGACGATAATTTCTATTTGTTCGGAATGTTGTGTCAAAACAAATGGCATCTCCAAAACAATTATAGTCACTCCTCATCCTTCTATCAGCCCAAAAAATGTTTGCTATCCGTTCTTCACTGTCCATTTCTACCTCATGAAAAAAATAGGATTCATCGCACGCCCTCATTCTGAAGTATTCAAGCAATGCTGTAGCTTCACCATGCCTCATTGATCTCTGTCTCTGTTTTCTAAAATGATTCTTCAAAGCAGAGTGGAGGAAACCCAGATGTTCTCTGCCACCGGCATTCAATGCCATCAGTTCATAGGACAATCTAAGTGATATACCAACATCACTATTCATCTGGGCCACGTATTAATGGAGAGAGTTGATTGACCGATTCGATCTATGCATATAGGAGCAATCGGCCGAGTGGAGCACGTGATCATTATGCTTCACAACCCATTTATCTATGAGGAATGTTCCTTGCTCAAGGGAGTACTTGAAATAGATCATTGCCATGCAGCCAACTCGGGTCTCTTTTTGTGTGTAAGGGTGAGCATTTTCTTCCTTCAGTTTCTTACTTGGCCGCCAAAATCCCTCCTTGTTGCACACAAGTTTGACATAGAATATCATTTCCTTGCCATTTATCATCCTCATTTTTTGATACTTACAACACACACCAAAACCTTTTTGGTGCGCATAAGATTCGTAGAACTCTTGTAGTTCTTCAGATGTTTGAAACTGCATTTATCTCCATATTTCTTCTCTCTCAAGGTGATCTCAATTCGGAACTGCAAACCATTAAACGACAACATACAGACCATCAAATAACAGCATACAGACCATCGAATAGCAGCATACAGACTATCAAATAATAGCATACAAACTATCGAATAGGAGCATACAGACCATCAAATAACCACGACATGCAAACCATAACTGGGAAAGGAAAACATGCATACTGACCATTGAATAACAGCATCCAAACTATCGAATAAAAGCATACAGACCATCGAATAACAGCATACAGACTATTGAATATCTGCATGCAGACCATCGAATAACATTATATGGACATCGAATAACAACATACAAACAGCAGTTCGACAAACCTTCAATGGATGTAGAGCACGATTTATGGTAATTTCGAGATGAAATAGCATCATCGAGCTGATTTTCGACTTCTTTAACCGCCCTCTCGGTCGTGCTCTTTGTTGCTATTATGTTTGCCAATTCCGTAACTGTCGTCGTTGCCGTCGTACTCTCTATCTCCATCATTGTCGTCGCCAGCGTGCTCGCTGTCTCCATCGTCGGGATCTCCGCCGTTGTCGTCTCTGTCGTCGCCGCCAACGTGCTCTCCGTCGCCAACGTGCTCTCCGTCGCCAATGTGCTAACCGTCTCCGCCGTCGTCGTGTCCATCGTCGCCGTTGTCGTGTCCACCGTCGCCATCGCCCTTAACCACAACGTATTTTTTGAATTTTTGATTTTGGTTATTTTAGGTTGACGGCGACGGTTGTTTGGTGAAGAGCTGGGGGAATTCAAATTTGTGGGGTTTATATTTTGTTTTTTTTTTATTATTTTGTTTTGGGGCAGGGTATTTAGTGAGATGGACAATTATGCCCCCACGTATTTTTATCCAGCTCGGTGCTGGGATGTAGGGTCCAGCTCCAAATCGATACTCCAACCAACGGTAGGATGTCCACCAAAACAATGTAAATTGTCAATTAGCTGCAAGGCTGATTCTTTTGCAACCAATACACGTCACACTCGACAGTAGACATCAGTTGTGCATAAAACCATGTATGCCCTTTCTCACATGAGACCATCCGCATTGGTGCCCTCGCTACAGTGCGCGCCCTGGGCGCCACGTCAGCCGTGCCCCTGCTCTCAGTTTTTAGCCCACAGTGGTGCCCCTGCTACAGTGCCACGCCCTGGGCGCCACGTCAGCTTTTTTCTCAGCTCAGCTTTTTTAAAATTCAGTTAACTGTATCAGACTCGAGTATTTTTTCGCGTAACTTCGAAAATGCTAAAAAACAAAATTGGAACACTAAATTCAAGAAATTGAAATTTCATAAAAAATTACAAATTACAAAAAAAACTACGAAATTGAAGAAATAACTTAGATTTGCAAATTACATAACCACATGTTTTTAGAAATTTTTCGTAGAATTGCAAATTAAATAGATTTCAGATTTAAGGGTTATATAAGTTTAAGGGTTATATTATAGATTAAAAATCAATAAATGGACCCTAGCACAATAGTTAACATCTCTATCTCATTCCCTTAGAATCAGGGATCAAATCCCACCTTCAACATTTACAAAGTTTTACAAATAAAAATAAAAAAAATAATGGTACATCCCCGGAATCGAACCTGGGTCTTTAAGGCTAGTTACAAGATTGGTGACCAACTGGACTACAGCACATTTGTTAAACATCTTAGATCATTAATACATATCAATTGTACATTAATTTCTCCATTCCAACGAATTTTACAAGGTTTTTGGTTCCCACATCGAATAAAACAAGGAATAGAGGCCTTCCGTAGGTGTATAAATAAGAGAGATGACTTCTCAACATAATCACAAAGCCATATATATGGTGTATTCAATTTTTTTAAAAAAAATTGAAAACAATGAGTTAAAATTATTCTAATAAATAGAATAATGAAAAGAAATTTTAAATTTCGAAAACTTTTTAAAAAAACCAGAAATATTTAAAAAAAAATTAGAAAAAAGTAAAACGAATTTTTAGAATTTTTTTTCCGCTTTTTTTTAATTTTTTTCAATTTTTAAAAAAAAATAAAAAAATAAAATTATATTACCCCCGGCGACGTGGCTCAATCAGAAGGGGCCACGTCGCCCGGGGCGGGGCGCCCCTGTCGGGGCGAGGCGCGCCCCGACTGACACCAGAGGCGCCCCGACCACAGTCCCGCGCCCAATCACGGGCTGCCACGTGGCACGCCCGGGGCGCGGGAACCACCCGCTGCGGGTGGTCTGAGAATCACTCAGAATCTATCTGCTACCCAGAAAAACTCCAATATCATTGCAACTGCAATCCCCAAGTACAAACAGAAACCACAAATAAATTAACAGTATTCTATATAAAAAACAAGAACCTCAAAATTAATATCCAAGAGCATTACATCAACTACTGATATAACTTATTCATTTTTTTTTAAAAAGGTATTTTTTTTATCTTTTAAACTAAAAAAATTATATCATTGTCAGACTTTAAATCCTGAACATTCTAGATTAAATAGAATGCTTTTTACCATTAGGTTATAAACTATTTTAATATAATTGTTATATTTTAATTACAAATCTCGACTTATAATAATTGGGGTGAGTATTTGAAACATTAAGAAAAAAATCTAAGTCGTGTCTTTTTGTCGTTTTGCAATCACTCACTTCCTATTATTTATTTTGTAAAAGGATACCCCCTTATAAATAATATCAAAACGTATTTATTTCGCATCAACTTGAACAACCGAATAACGAGTAGCTGTACACCACCACCACAACCATGAGCTGCTCGGCGACGGACTTGGCTGCGCTCCTTTCTTCCGGTGGGGGCAACGCGACCGCCGCGGCGGGCTACCTATGCTCGCAGCTGACCACCATCAACAACCAGCTCTCGGACACTGCCTACGCCGTGAACACCACCTACCTCCTCTTCTCGGCGTACCTGGTCTTCGCCATGCAGCTCGGCTTCGCCATGCTCTGCGCCGGCTCGGTCCGGGCCAAGAACACCATGAACATCATGCTCACCAACGTCCTCGACGCGGCTGCCGGGGGCCTCTCCTACTACCTCTTCGGCTACGCCTTCGCATTCGGCTCCCCCTCCAACGGCTTCATCGGGAAGCACTCCTTCGGCCTCCACGGCTTACCTTCCCTCCAAGCCGACTACAGCTTGTTCCTCTACCAATGGGCTTTTGCCATAGCCGCAGCTGGGATCACCAGCGGCTCCATAGCCGAGCGGACCCAGTTCGTGGCTTATTTGATCTACTCCTCCTTCTTGACTGGCTTCGTTTACCCAATAGTTTCCCACTGGTTTTGGTCCTCTGATGGGTGGGCCAGCGCGACCAAAACCGATAATAATAACCTTCTCTTCGGGTCTGGTGTCATCGATTTTGCTGGGTCAGGAGTTGTCCACATGGTTGGCGGGATCGCTGGCTTCTGGGGTGCCCTCGTCGAAGGCCCCCGGATCGGACGATTCAACCAGTCAGACCGAACATTAACACTACGGGGTCACAATGCCTCGCTGGTCGTGCTGGGGACGTTCCTCTTATGGTTCGGTTGGTATGGTTTCAACCCGGGTTCATTTTTCGTAATTTTGAAGAGTTACGGTCAAACTGGAGGGTATTACGGTCAATGGAGTGCCGTCGGGAGGACAGCTGTCACGACGACGTTGGCTGGGTGCACGGCAGCTTTGACCACGTTGTTTGGGAAGAGATTGATGGTGGGCCACTGGAACGTCACCGACGTTTGTAATGGGCTTTTGGGTGGCTTTGCTGCTATTACTTCGGGGTGCGCGGTGGTCGAACCATGGGCCGCAATCATATGTGGGTTTGTAGCTTCATGGGTCCTGATGGGGTCCAACAAGCTTGCCGATAAATTGAAATACGACGACCCGCTCGAAGCGGCCCAGCTGCACGGCGGCTGCGGCGCGTGGGGGTTGCTCTTCACCGGGTTGTTTGCCACGGAAGCCTACGTTAACGAGGTGTACCCGAACAAGCCGGGGAGGCCGTTCGGGGCTTTCATGGGCGGCGGAGGGAAGCTGCTGGGGGCCCAGATGATCCAGATCCTTGTCATATCGGGCTGGGTCACGGTGACTATGGGCCCACTCTTCTATGGGCTTAAGAAGCTGCATTTGCTTAGGATCTCGAGGGATGACGAAATGGCGGGCATGGACTTGACCAGGCACGGTGGGTTTGCTTACGTGTACCATGACGAGGACGACGACCGTTCGGGTAAGCCAGGCTTCATGATGAGACAAGTGGATCCCAATTACGGAAGTACCCTTAAGAATTCACCACTTGCAAATGTGTAAACAGAGATCTTGGGAAAAATGTGAACAGAGATGGAAAAAAGAGAGCCTTGTTATTGTAATTGATTGAAGTGACTTGAAAGAAACTGTTTGTCATATGCGTATCAAGCTTTTAGTATGTGTATGACGAGGCGTAATTGGCTCGGTAGAGCACTTGTAACTACTGCATTTTGCGAACTAGTTATTTACTAAAACATAGTTATTTAAACAATTTGAGTTTACTTAAGTTCAAAACTTACCAATATTAAAATACCATTGGAACTTGCCGAGTGATCATTTGGTCTAGTGGCATTGTTCCCACTCATGTGGGGTGAAGTCCAGGGTTCGACTCCTGGCATGAACATTTCTGATGTAATAGAATAGAATTTAGAATAGGATCTCAAAAAAAAAAATACCATTGGAACTTGGAAGAACATCCTCTGAGTAGACCCCATCCAAAGCAATTTATCTTTACGTTAGGTCAACGCAATATAACTCGAACACATTTGGTCGACTTTGTCGGGATTTTTACAATGTGCGAAACATATAAATATATCCAAACCGATTGATTTGACGGGTCCAAATTGAAAATAAAAAGGAAAATTTATCTAGTTGACATATTTAAATGTTAATTTCCTTTTTCAAAGTTTGACTGCATGCAATTATTTTTTATACCAAGTCGTATTTTTTTGGAACAATATTTATGTAACGAGTATTTAACAACTCCTCCACGATTCTATTGAGTTGCTTGTTAGTAGCTTTGGAACAAAATAACTAATCTTGTGAAGGAAATAAAGTGAACGCGTAGGAGCTGAATTAAATGCGACGCCAACATGGTGCAATCCCATATCGTATTCCACATGGTGCTCATCTTAAATATCATGTGTCGTCAAATAATTAGTGCCAAGCAAACTACCAAGTTTGATAGGGCTTCAATAAATATCAGCCAATAGATAGATAAGAATTAATGATGTTCAACCGGCAACCAATCAACCGGGCATGGATCGTTACGTCTCTGGTAAACTTGTCTCCCTGACAATTTTCTGCTTATTTGTTTTAGAAAACTTTTGCGGTGATCCAATGGCAAATTATCTTTTGATTCTGTGGCAACTAAACATTCGTTTTACAAAGGGGCCGTAAGATTGAATTATATGTCCGCAACCATCTTATATGCCATCAAAGGAGCCGTAAGATTGTCAAAGCGTACGATCCTTACTCCAACTCCACGGTGGATTCTGATTGGAAGTTTATAGTTGACTATCTCAATTCATCATCGTCCATGATCATCAGAAGAGAGATTAAATTTTTCGGATGGTTTTTCTATTTTAACAGAATTTCTCTCTTCTCTCTTTTGCTCACAAATCTAATAAATCAATCCTTCTCCGACCATGAACTCCAAAAAAAAAAATCACAGAAGTAATCACTCTCGTCACACCGAGTACTCAGACATTTCTACCACCATCACCACTCCCCCAACCAGAATTGACCAAACAAACTACTGACGACCACCAGACAATCTCTTAATCTAACCCTACACCCCCTACCAAATTCCCAACATACAAATCAGTGAGCGTACACCATCCACCTTAACCCCAACTACCTAGGCAAATCAATTATTATTTTTAAGCGATTTTAAATTCAGCAGCCACTACATCCTCAGCGACCGCTAGCTTCGAGCTTGCCTCGCAGACCCAGTGACTGCTAGAAGCCCAGCGATAGCTAGTCCAACAGGATTCTTCCTAATCTGTAATTAGGGTTAGGGTTAGGATTACTTAGCTACCGCTATAAATATGCATCTTTGTAGGTCTTATAACACAAGACAATTTGTATGTTGAAGACATAGACTGTAACGCTTCTCCATCATAGTGAAACTCCTTGTCATCATGCACCCGTGGATTTTTCCCGTAGGGGTTTTCCATGTAAATCTTATGTCTCATTCTTTCTCACTTTTACACGTTATTGCATTCGATCCGTATTAATAAGTGGTATCAAAGCTTGTTGGATTAAGTACGTGTTTAAGATGTCTCCATGAAGTATGATCTTCCACTGTTAGATTAGGATTCCTGATTCTCTTTGTGACAGGTAAAGATGCGAGCGTTATTGGCACAGAGTGACTTTGATGATGCCTTGGATGCTTTGGCAAGAAGGCTATTACTGTTTGGTTCGAGGATGAGAAGAGGAAGGACTATAATGCCTTATCCCAAATTCAACTCCATCTACATAACAACATTCTATAGGAAGTTTTTCACGAAAAGATAGCTGCTACTCTCTCATTAAAGCTAGAAGGGATTTGTATAACTAAGGATCTTATGAGTAAGATGCATCTGAAGTAGAAGTTGTTCTTGCACAAGTTACAAGAGGGAGGCAACTTGTTACAACATATCTTTGATTTTAAAGAGATCATTGCTAACCTAGTATCCATGAAAGTCAAGTAAGACAAAGAAGATGTGGGTCTAATCCTATTATGTTTGCTTCCAAGTGTTTATTCTAATTTCAGAGACACAATTCTTTATAGTCACGATACCCTCACTTTTAATAAGATTTATGAAGCCTTGCACACCAAGGACAAGATGCGACATATGGTGTCTGTTGATGGTTCGAGCAACTCTCATGCTTAGGGCTTACTCATTCATGGCATATCAAAGGAGAAAAGCTCAAATAATGGATCTTGTAATAAAAGTTCGAACAGTCACAATGCTCAAAATCTAAAGGCAAGAATAACAAATTTTTCAAGTATTGTAGGAGAGATAGGTACGATATCTCTGAGTTTTATAAGTTATAGAACAAAGAGAAGAGGAATAACAAAGACAAATCTGAGCTTGATGGTTCTACAAATTGTGTTCTTGACAATGATATTCTTGCCATTATTGCTGGATGTTTGATGCTAGTAATGAGTGGATTCTTGATTCATCATGCACCTATCACATATGCTCTCGTAGTGATTAGTTTATGACCTTTGAACCAACTTTCAATACTAGATCTGTTACAGACTATGACAACTCATCAAGCAAGATTGAAGGTATTGGTTTTGTCCAGATCAAGATGTTTGATGGTACAATCAGAAACTTAACAGATGTGTGCTACATTCTGAGAATGAAGAGAAATCTCATCTCCTTGAGTGTCCTTGATAATAAAAGATATAAGTTTGCCTGTAGAGAGGGTATTTTAAAAATCACAAAAGGTTCTCTTGTCATGATGAAGGCTAACCTAAAAAGGTCTAATTGACTTTATTTTCTTCAAGGATCTACAATCTCAGGTACTACCTCTTCTGTTATTCAGCATAATATTTCTGATGATAATGATATTTCTAATCTATAGTATATACGTTTTGGGCATATGAAATAATTTAGTTTGGCAGAGTTCAGCAAGCATGGACTCTTTAATGGTTATATGAATGACCATTTGAAGTTTTATGAGCACTATGTTTTTGGCTAGCACAAGAGGGTGACATTCAACACTGCTACTCACACAACTAATAGCATTCTTGACTATGTGAATTCTGATCTCTATGGACTAAGCTTAGGAGACATCTATTGGCAGATCCTGTTACATGATGTCTATCATCGATGACTACTCTAAAAAGGTATGGTCTTATTTCTTGAAGCACAAGTCTGATGTATTCTCAGCATTCAAGGAGTGTAAGACCATCGTTGAAAAACAGACTGAAAGGAAGGTGAAGAAGCTTCACACAGATAATGGTATAGAATTTTGTTCAAACGAGTTTGAATCCTACTACAAATCTTATAGGATTGTTAGGCATTATACTATTCCCCATACTCCCTAATAAAATGGTGTAGCCAAGCGTATGAACTGGACCATTATTTCCAAGGCATGTTGCATATTATCTAATGCAGGGTTGCATAGGCATTTTTAGGCTGAAGCTGCCTCCACTGCTTGTTATTTAATTAACCAGTCTTCTTCCACTACTATTGAAAAGAAGACTCTAATTGAGGTATGGTCTGGAACTCCAGCTGATTATTTAGTCTTGAAAGTTTTTGGCTGCCCCACCTATGCTCATGTTGATAATAGAAAACTAGAGTCTAGAGCCATTAAGTGTATCTTTTTTAGTTATAAGCCTAGTGTTAAAGGCTTCAAGTTATGAAAACCTAAAACCAAGAAGATGGTAATTAGTAGAAATGTTGTTCTTAACGAGACTACTATAATTTGTGATGATGCTCTGTTTGAACCTTCTACTGATGTTTATGTTGAGAGTGCACAAAATTCCAATATTGAGGTGGAGCATATTATTAACTCAGGTGACAAGGTAGATGCTGATGTTCATACACCTGTTAACGAGGATTCCTCTGTTCCTGTGCATACACCTACATGGTCTATTATGGTAGACAGACTAAGGAGAAATATAAGACATCCCAAGAGGAATGAAGACAAAGCTAATTTTGTGCCTTTTCTCTTATGGTAGAAAAGATTGAAGAAGCCATTGAACCCTCTATCTATTCTGAGGCCATTATTGCTGATGATATTAATAAGTAGATTACTGCTATACATGATAATATGGAGTCACTTGAAAAGAATGGCACTTGGAAAACTACTAACTCTAATCATTAACCCAATGAACGCCAAGAATATAAGGGAAAATACTCATGTTTAATCATTTATATGAAATAACTAAGCATGCAAATAGAACAAAGTGATAAAGAGAAAAGAAGATGGAAAATCAATTTTATTGATGAGTGACTCCATCTCATCCCAGCGATCGTTCCTTGTTTAGAGATCTCTCTACTTAACTATAAGACACTAACTTTTAGTGTCTAATATCCAAACTTGTAAATGAGATGGGTGAAAGAGGTATTTATTGTGCAAGTCCTCTCTCAACCCTAAATTCCAATTAAAAAAATACCCCTAAGATGTTAAAATTCTCTTGGCCAAAATTGACAAAAATAATGTGCGATGCAAGTAGCATTGACTAGCGAGCTAAATTGGTAGTGCGATTATGGAATATGGGTCCCAATAGGCAGGTGTAGAATTTGAGTAGTGTTGGTGGCCTCGTTCGGTGATGATTTTGTCATTATTCTTCATGAAATCATTTTAGTAATCTTCGAGAAATCTGAATGAACTTTTCCCATCATTCGATAGGCTAGGCGCCTACTGGTGGCTCTTTGCTAGGATGTTGTGCAGTGTAGATTTCACTGTTTACAAGTGCAGCTTAGTGTGGATAGCTATCTCTCGGCCCAACTTTTACCTTGCTTGTCTCTTGAATCTTGATTCTTTAGCCTCTACAAAATACACATCCACGAGATAACACAAAGACAAAATGTAATACCATACTACATAACAGACCTAAGAATGAAATAAAAAAGATACAAAATGACACAAAAAGCGGGTCTACAGGACCATAAAATGATATAGTATATCATGACCTAAAAATAAGAGTAACAAATGTCTGAGGTGGAAGAATACTCCGAGTGGCACCACACTTGTAAGTAAAATCATTAAACTCAATTAATGGCGATATCCTTATTAATGCAAAAGTACGTTGTGAAGATGCATGCACCAAAACCCCCTAGTTCTGACCCCATACCTCACCTGAATAATCTGAGACACATATGAGATAATGGTGAGTTGAAAACTTAGTAAATGGAAAGCAGAAACAATAAAATTCATAGGTTTAATTCTATTTATGTACACACATATCTATCAAAGCTTACTCATTATTTCAATTCTAATTCCTTAACTGAGTGCTTATCCAACTAATAAATAGAACTTTAGAATCTAACATAATCGGTACCCTAACACACTATTTAGAAAATGCATATTCATGACAGGAAGTCTCTTAACCGACTACTTAGCCGACTACATGATCATGAAGGAAAGTCCTATAGCTAACTATTGATTCAGTACCGTAGGTCCCCTAGCCGACTACATATTCATGACAAACAATTTCCTAGCCAACTAACGAATAAACTTGTAGGACTTCCATATTTCATATCACATCCTTCAAATAACATATTGAAATTCATTCAACACGAAAGCAAATCACGTTCATATCATTACTGAAATTCATAATCATATTCATATCGAATTTCATACACATATTCATATCAACCTCATAATCAAATAAATATTCTGACTTTTAATATAACAGACTATCTGTATATACGGTCAACTTCACGACATGCTTAATAACACATACGATGTATTAGTAATTAATCTGATCATATACCACAGACCAAACTACATAGACAAGATTTATAGAATTGATTACGTTCTAATACATAATAGAGTTTCACCCTATTCAATCAAAAGTTCATGTGTAATTTTCATAAAAAAAATAAATAAACTAAATGGCATGAATTGCGACAAATACAGAATAGGATTCATGGCTGCTAGTAGGTAAATTTAAAAGCATTACTATATTCAATTATTTCAACGCAGAAACAAGCTATTCCCCCTGCTTATTGACAATTAATTAAAATATGTTATTACTTAGAAAACAATCGCACACCAAGTAATACAAGAATTTGACATTGATATGTACAACATGGACAAGGACAAATCTGAGTACAAAGCGATACTAATAAAATAAGAATAATTAAGAATTTACAATAAATTCCTATGTGCTCGGATCAAGGATGAATTCCACTTACCTAATTCAATCTCTAATTCAAAACTCTAAACTTCACGATCACGCACCATGTGGATTCCTATCAATTTTCTTGATTCTTATAGTCTCGTTCTATAATTCCCATGATTCCTCTGATACTTTGTTTCTTCCTGCGACATCCTCTCTGATCTGACTATCTCCTTTACTTTCAAGTAATAAGAATAATCTCTAGAGATAAGGAAGGTCAATCCTTGTTTAAGGTGAAAGATAGGTTAAAAAACCCTATTTAGGATGTTGGTGAAAAACTTCCATATGGTCCCCAAATCATTTAATATTGTTGTGCAAAAAATATGTTAGAATGTCAAAAATGATCTAAAGACGGGTCCAAAGTGGTTGTCCCAAGAGCGATTCGAGTGAATAGGCAAAGATGGAAGAAATATAGGGAAAAAGAAGACAAGATATGCAGATCTGACTTGGTAGATAAAAAAAATTGGTAGAAGAGCAAGAACATTATTGAAAATATGGGAGAGGAGGACAAGAGGAAAGCATAAACGAAAAAAGCTTCATCTACCCTATGCTAAGATAAAAAGCCAAAGCTTTGATTAGAGATTTGATGTGTTGTGTTGTGCTGTTGGGGGTTCTTCTTCTATGTCAAATCTATCATTATATAGAAAAAACTAACCCTAGCCCAATGCGAAAATCCTAGGCCATTCAATACAGAAAACTTAAATTGTTCTCGGCCTCAGATATGAGAAACTAACTGTCCGAATCTTCCAAATTGATTATGATCTCTTTCTGCACCGAATTTGGATAAGTGATAAACTACAAAGTTGTAGATTTATCTCTTATCTGTCTATAGCTTTTAAAATCACCTCAATCTGATATCTGAGTAATTAGTTATGAATTGTTTACTAATACTAGTTAGAAAATTTGTGAATTAATTTTCTACTACAAAAATGCCCCCCACACGTTAATGTTTTGACGTTAGCAAAAGTATTGACATGTAGCCATCTTTGAACATGAGGAAAATTAATTTCATATATATTCGGCCAAGTTAAAGTCGTAATATGCAAAGAATTTGCTAGTGAATCAGTCGTGACCTAGCCATTGTCGGCTTGTAGATGATCACTCTTCTGGATATATCTGTGCGCTCATACTTGTAGATGACCTAGCCATATGGCTGAGTAGAAACTTCATACCTTTCACTAAAATAACCGTACGAATATTGTTGAAGGTCTCTAAAATTTTGCTTTTGAATCCTTTCCTTCAACATTCTTCGTTGTACTTCATTCTGCATAGGTTCCATATGATGGTTTTGGCACCTTATAGGTCGCTCACTTCTTGTAGCTATTGTCTTACATGGTTCTTTCTTAGACCATGCAACCTCTTGCTTAGGTACCCAGATATTGGTATTCTTACTATCCTGGAGAGTTCTTTGCTTGGTCTTCAATTGAGTAAGTACATCCTTCTTAACCCCTGCGTACTCAACCTGTCTCTTGTTATTTCTGGATGATTTTGACCATATTTTAACATCTTTTTTGATACATGAGCACCTATTGAAGCGGTGTGACTTGCATGGTAGACAAACGCTTCACTGTACCCTTACTTAGTTCAATAGTCTCTATCATGTGTATGTCTTGCTTCCGAGATGTGGCAAGTTGAGTTATAACTTGGGCTTCAATTTCAATATGGTCGTCATCGCTATGTCTTTTGATCAGGATATTATCTTGATCTTTGCTTAAAATAGAATCATTCTGCTCTTTGATCGATCTAAAATTATCTTGTTCCTCGATCGAGGTAAGATCATTTGGCTCCTCAGTAGTTGCAAGATGGAGATACTCCTCAGCCAAAATGATTTTAGTCGATCTAGGAGCATTGATCACTACGTTGCAGTGCTCTTCATGCCCCTTGGGTGAGATAGAATTCCCATCATTAATCTGAAAGTGAACTTTCTCTCTTATATCTTTATGTTGAACTAGGACATAATTGGGCAAGTGTGATGCATACCTCAATAATATGTGATTTGGCAGAGATCCTAAAATTCTCCTAACAGAAGAAGATACAAAAATCTTGAAAGACGATGGAGGTCCGAGAATCCTTTCTGTTGGGAATGCCTCTTCCTTCTCCTCAATTAAGGGCAATGCAAACTCAATGGTCATACTATTGTCGATGGATAGCACTTCTTTCTCACTGACTATGGTATCGACCAATCGTAAACTAGTCATTTCATCAATCTCTTCGACTGTTGAAATAAAATCTTTGATAGATTTAGTCGATTCCTACACAACTCTGTCAACTTTAGTCTTGTAACTGTATGAGTCAAAATATCTTCGATCTTGAAGTTCATGTACGCTACATGATGGTAAAAATGACTCTTCTTTATTGATGGTTTTGGTGTTGGCCCACTGTGGACTAGTCGTTCGTTCGCTCTCCTCGATAGAAGGAGTTGAAATATTTTTGGTCTTCAGCTACTCCACGTGATATTACTCCAATCGAGTTATTTGACATAGAGTTGGCTATATATCTTGTCATAAATCCGATATTCTCAATGTGTCTTTCCATATTTCGAATCACTACCTCACTGTTAGGAACTGACAATAAATACTCAAAATATTCCATTGCATCTTGCCACGCAGCCATGCTTAAGGTATTGTCAAAGTTAGACTAAAGCTTTTGAGCACGTTGAGTTCTCCTATTTTCAACTTTCTTTGTGTAGTGATTAATATCATCAACCAGATAATTTGGTAACTACAACCATATGATTCAAGATCTTCAATCAGATAATCCGGTGATTCATGATCAAAGACTGCAATATTTTCAATCAAATCCTTTGGTAGTTTAACACCATAATAGGTATAATAAAACCACCTTAGAACTATGACACCAGTTTTTCTCCAACTTTCTTTCTTAATCAATACGAGAAGATATGTATCCCACAATCTTTCTTTCATGATCTTCAAAGACCTTTTGTTCTACAGATTGACCAACTTTTATTATTTAAATCGTATCTTTCTCGTCTAGGATCCAATTGAAGTAATCTTTGTACTTCTTGAAAACTGAGAAATATATCTTTAGTTTTTATGATTTAAGTTTTTCCAGATTCAGTCTACAAGAGGCTATAAATGCTTTCCAAACTTAATAAATCTGACTGAATATTAACTTACAAATTAATCAACATATAGTATTTGGGTCTTAACTTTTTGGTACAAACTCTAATTTTGGTGTTCTTAGTATCCAGAGAAAGAGAAAATACCACTCTCCAACTTTTTTTATTTGAATTTCTTCCGATTTAGCCTATAAGAAGCCATAAAGACTCCTCAAATTTTATGGATCCGGTTGGATGTCAACTTATAGATTGACCAATATGTAGTATTTTGGTCTTAACTTTCTCGTATGGACTCCAACTTTAGCATTCTAGGTATCTAGAGAAAGAGGAAAGACCGTTCTTCAACTTTTGTATTTGAGTTTCTTTAAATTCAACAAATAAAAGGCTGGAAAGACTCCTCAAATTTCATAGATCTGGCTGGATGTTAACTTACAGATTGACCAATATCTAGTATTTTGGTCTTAACTTTCTTGCATGAACTCTGATTTTGGGTTCTTAGTATCCAGAGAAAAAGGAAAGACTGTTCTCCAACTTTTATGATTTGAACTTCTTTAGTTTTGGCAAATAAAAGGTCAGAAATTCTCTTTAAAGTTCACAGACCTAGCTGAACGCCTTTTTTAGTATAACCTTTGACCGGTTTTGATCTTTTTTAGAATAGACTCAAAATGAAATAGATAATCTTGTGAATTACTCTTCTCAGACACCTCCTTAGTCCCACTGGGTATGCCAAAATACTGTTGTGCAAAAAATATGTAAGAACGTCAAAAACGATCTAAAGACGGGTCTAGAGTGGTCGTCCCAAGAGCGATTCGAACAAATAGGCAAACATGGAAGAAATATAGGGAAAAGGAAGAGAAGATATGCAGATCTGACTTGGTAGATAAAAAAAATTGGTGGAAAAGTAAGAACTTTATTCAAAATATAGGAGAGGAGGACAAGAGGAAAGCATAAACGACAAAAGCTACATCTACCCTATGCTAAGATAAAAAGCCAAAGCTTTGATAAGAGATTTGATGTGTTGTGTTGTGTTGTGGGGGAATCTTCTTCTATGTCAAATCTGTCATTATATAGAAAAAACTAACCCTAGCCCAATGCGAAAACCCTAGGCCGTTCAATACAGAAAACCTAAATTGTTCCGAGCCTCAGATATGAGAAAATAACTGCCTGGAACTTTCAAGCTGATTATGATTTCTTTCTGTGCCAAATTTGGATAAGTGATAAACTACAAAGTTGTAGATTTATCTCTTATCTTTATGTAACTTTTGAAATCATCTCAATCTGATATTTGAATAGTTAGTTATGAATTTTTTACTAACACTGGTCAGAAAATCCGTGAATTAATTTTCTGCTACAACAAATATATACTTATAACTACTCATAAGTTATTTTATTTGACAGTTTTAATTATGAATTCTTACATAGTAAAATGAAAGTTTGTTGCGCTCATCACGGACCATTGAAAAGGATATCTAGTACACTAAAAGAACTCTTGATGAACGAGAGTTAAGGGAGGGAGAGTAGTTGTCTATAGGGTGGCATGTTAGCATATCGGATCAAAGGTGTAGACTTTTTAGTATGCCGAGGAGCTGGCCGGGCTGACAAACGGATTGTGAATCCATGTCACGCTACGAGTGTCCCACGAGACCAGGCTTTTATACTGTGAAGAACGAGAGTGGAGTATCGTTGTCAGAGAAATCCCTATACTGTCACGATCGTAGTAAAGCCCATCAGATTGCCTGGTTAAGAAGGTAGCACGGGAGGTGCCCGACCCATGTTTCAATTATTTGCATATCCTTTTATTTTTCTCCGATTTTGCACATCAGTTCTAAAAATAAACTACAAAAATGAATCCGTCCTAGATCTAGGTAGCAAACTGATTTAGCGAACTCTTAGACCGTCCTTGTTAAGTAAGACAATTACCACTTGAGCTTATTGCAATATGGACGTCAAAATCCAGGTCTCTCAACTCTATCCAAAATTTCAATCCACTTTATATTATACTTTACTGATGTCTTACCTTTTCTGCACCAAACTTAATGCTGGCATGCAGCATCTCAAACCCCAAGAGGACCGTATTAGTAATAATAGGACGAGGCACAAAAGCACTTTGAGTTTCTGAAATTACATCTCTCAAAGTAGATTTCAACATGTTAGCGAGTACGGTAGAGGCAATCTTATATACAACATTGCATAAAACTATTGGCTTGACTCAAATTCTCGACCTTGAGGACTTTGAGAATCAAGCAAATATATGTATGATTGAACATACTAGGAACACAACATTGCATAAAACTATTGGCTTGACTCAAATTCTCGACCTTGAGGACTTTGAGAATCAAGCAAATATATGTATGATTGAACATACTAGGAACATGTTTAAAAATATTAGGAACATAGATACCTGAAAATTAAGCACCAGCTTGCACACTTCACCTTTCAAGTCCAATTTCATTAATAGAATGATGCTAAATACATTTTGGAGAACGGTCAATGTGATCAAATGATATATATTGATATCACGAGAATCTTATTTTTAAAGATTAAATCTACCTTCATAAAGAGGACAAGGATATTATTTCTATATATCTAACTAAAATCCTACATATTGACATCCCTAGACAACATTCACCTTCTCAGTCGAAAGCGATGATAATTCACAATTGACTCCACCTGCAACGCATAATAAGCAAAAATATTGAAGCCACACAACGCCAAGGAGGCCTTGACAAAGTTTTCCAATCTCCGTTTGCATCCTTCAATCAATTCAAATGATCCATCTGTTCACTATAAGAAGTTCTTGTTGGAAATGAATTAAGCCCAAAGTGGCCCAATGTCCAAAAGCCCAAGTCAAGTTAAGGGAAGTGAGAATGGTGTTTATAAGGAATTTCAAATCTTGGCTACCAAATTGGTTGACTACTAACATAGTTAACTTTTCGTTGACTGCGAGGATGGTGCGTAGCACCGTCCGAGCACGGGCACGGGCCCGGGCCCAGGACTGGGATCGAACACGGGCTCGAGGCCGAGAGCAGGTGTTTGGGTGCATTGAGGTGCACTTGGCACTTTGCTCGCCACATCGCGAGGAGCTCTGAGGAGCCTTAAATGTTTTGAAAAATTCTGGAGTGATCCAAAACTCAGACAGTGACGGGATGGAGGGCCAATGGATAAGTTTGTACTTCCGAATGGACACGAGGTGGTAGATAAGGTTGACCAGCGAAGGGACGCGAGGTCAGACTAGATCAGGCTAAGGCTGACAGATAGCCTTCCGAAGGGGTCCAACGGATAGGATAAGGGCCAGGCTTATCGAGAAGGGTCTCCAAACAGGAAATGCCAACAGACGCGTCCCGTCAGAGTTTCTGATCCCCTACCATCGCTAGAATATAAATAGGCATGCCCTCCTCACTTCTAATCCATCTCAGCAACTCTTGCATATAAGCATTATTGTCTTCTCCTCTCCCCCCCATTCTTCTAGTGAAATAAGTTTGTCCAAAAGTTCCAGGTATATAAGGTTTGCCCAAAAGTTTTGAGAATCATGTGCAACGATCTTAGAAATACTCAAAAAGTCATTGTATCTTGGGAACGATTGTCGTAGCCCATACGCACTAAAATATATGAGGCAATCTTGTCTTACGGAGAAAGTGTCCAACACTTGCCTCGACTATACCTGATCCTAGTCAAGTACACTGATATCTAACGACCAAAAATTATAAGACAAGATTTCATGTACTCAAAGATGGAATCAACGAGCATCATAGCATTGACCATAGACCCACGAACTATCCATGCCAAAAAGCCAGCAAAGTTCAACAATACTAAGTTCAAGAGGCGGCAGCAGAAGATGACATTCTACCTGATCATGCTCAACCTAGTTTGATTTTTGAAATAGGACGCACCACAAAACACGGAGAAAGAGACGGATCAACAGAAGATTAATGCTCTCGACGCGTGATATCACAGCAACTTCTTATGCCATAACTACGTCTTGAATGGACTAGATGACACATTCTATAATATCTATGCAGTACATAAGACTGCTAAGGAGCTGTGGAGTTCACTCGAAAAGAAGTAAAAGACGGAGGATGACAGGACGAAGAAGTTCATCATCGAGCAGTTCTTTGACTTCAAAATAGTGGACTCTAAGAAGGTCATCGACTAAGTGCAAGAGTTATAGCTGATCCTTCATGAGATTCAAGCCGAAGGAATGCAACTCATCGAGTCCTTCCAAGTAGCTATGATGATTGAGAAGCTCCCTCTCCTCTGGAAGGATTTCAAGAGCTATCTTAAGCATAAGAGGAAGGACATGAGCCTAGAAGACCTGATTGTGAGGCTTTGGATCGAGGAAGATAACTAAAAGTTCAAAGTCAAGCAAGGCAAGGCTACCTCTGAGACCACCATACACCTCACCGAGGGAAAAAATGTCAAGAAGAGGAAGAAGTCTGGGGACAAACAAGAGTAGCAAGAGCCCAAGAAGAACAAGAATAACAAGATCAAAGGCGCTTGCTACAACTATGGGAAACCCAGTCACATGGCTAAGGATTGTTGCTTGCCTAAGAAAGATGATCAAGGAAAGGCCAACTTAGCTAAAGACCTATCCAAAATGGATCTGTCAGCAATATTCTTCGAGACCAACCTGGTGGATAATTCGAGAGAGTGATTCATAGACACAGGAGCTACTCACTACATCTGCTCAGACAAGGAGTTATTCTTGTACTACATCCTGATCAATGATCGAAAGCTATTCATGGGAAACTCCGCAATATCCAATATCGTCGGACAAGACAAGGTGGTCCTAAAGCTGACCTCAGGAAAGGAGCTGACCCTCAATGATGTGTTACATGTCCTAGACATCCGCAAGAACTTAGTTTCCGACTCTCTGTTAAGCAAATCCGATCTTAAGCTTGTATTTAAGGTAGATAAATTTGTATTAACCAAAGCGAGTCAATTTATAGACAAGGGTTACCTAGAAAAAGGGCTCTTTAAGATGAATGTAATGACTGTACACCGTAAGTTTAACTTTGACGGTCGTAATATAATAAAAGCTTCTTCTTACTTGGCCGAGTGTTCTAATTTATGGCATGGTAGATTAGGACACGTAAATTTAAACTCGCTAAGAAAGTTAGTAAGTTTAAATTTATTACCGAATCTAGAGTTCAACCCTTCTGATAAGTGTGAGGTATGTGTGGAGGCTAAAATGGCCAAATCACCTTTCCATTTGGTGGAAAAAAGTACCACACCTTTAGAGTTAATTCATAAGGACACTTACGATATGAAATACGTGCAAACGAAAGGCGGGAAGAAATACTTCATCATATTTATCAATGATTGCACGAGATACTATTACGTATATCTCCTAAAAGGCAAAGACAAAGCTCTTGAGGTCTTTAAAAGGTATAAGAATGAGGTTGAAAATCAACTCAGCGTAAAAATCAAAACGATTCGAAGTGATTAAGGAGGAGAGTATATAGCTCTGTTTGAGGAACTTTGCCGATAATATAGTATTATTCATCAGATGACTACTTCATACTTACCCCAGTCGAATGACATAGCTGAACACAAAAACTAAACTCTTAAAGAGATGATGAACGCTATGTTGATTAGCTTGGACTTACCCTAGAACATGTGGGGGGAAGCTGTACTCTCATCTAACTACATTCTAAACAAGTTGCTACATAAGAAAAGGGACAAAATCCCACACAAGATATGGAAAGGAAGAAAGTCTTCCTACGGTTACCTTAAAGTGTGAAGGTGCCTAGCAAAGGTCGAAATACCTAAGCCTAAGTAGGTGAAGATAGGACACAAGACCATTGATTGCATCTTTATCGGTTATGCACAAAATAACAGTACTTATCGATTTCTGGTGCACAAATCTGAGAACTTAGAAATTAACGTGGAATGGTCAATGAATCAAGGAACGCAACGTTCTTTGAAGATATTTTTCCTAATAAGGAAAGAAAAGAAGGAAGTCCCAAGAAAAGGGCACACGAGACTACGCAAGGATCAAGTTAGAGAGACGATAAACCTAGACGTAGCAAACAGACGAAGGTAGCCAAATCCTTTGATCTGGACTATCTGACCTATGCGTTAGAAGATGAACCCAGGATAATCAAAGAGGCATTGTCGAGTCCAGATACTCCTCTGTGGAAGAAAACTATCAATAGTAAGATAGAGTCCATTATGCAAAACCACACGTGGGAAATCATGGATATCCCACAGGGCTATAAACCTTTGGGATACAGATGGATTCGTAAAAGGAAATACAAATTGATGGATTAATCGATAAGTACAAAAATTGTTGGTCGTTGGATATCGGTGTACTTGATTATGATTGGGCACAGTCGAGGCAAGTGTTAGACACTTTCTCCGTAAGACGAGATTGCCCCATATATTTTAGTGCATATGGTATATGTCAATCATCTCCAAGATACAACGACTGTTCGGGCATTTCCAAGATCATTGCACACGAATCTAAAAAATTTTGGGCAAGCCCTTATATACCCTGAACTTTTGGACAAACTTATTTCACTAGAAGAATGGGGGGAGAGGAGAAGACAACAATGCTTGTATGCAAGAGTTGCTGGGATGGATTGGAAGTAAAGAGGGCATGCCTATTTATAGCCTAGCGATGGTAGGGGATCAGGCACCCTGGGGGATGCGTCCATTGGCATTTCCTATCTGGAGACCCTTCTGGATAAGCCTTGCCCTTATCCAGTCCGTCGCACCCCTTCGGAAGGCTATTTGGCAGCCTTATCCTGATCCTGTCCGACCTTGCATCCTTTTGCTGGTCGACCTCATCTGCCACCTTGTGTCCGTTTGAAAATACAGACGTATCCGATAGCCCTCGCATCCCGTCGCTGTCTGGGTTCCGGATCACTCTAGAATTTTCCAAAATATTTAAGGCTCTTCAGAGCTCCTCGCGATATGACGAGCGTGTGAAGTGCACCTCAATGCATCCAAGCACCCGCTCCTGGCGTCGAGCCCAGTCTGGTCCTGGTCCCGGGCCCACATCTATGCCAGTGCTCGGACGATGCTACGCACTGTCCTCGCAGTCAATGAAAAATCAACGAAAAGTTAATTGAAAGTCAACTATGTTAGTAGTCAACCAATTTGGTAGCCAAGATTTGAAATTCCTTATAAACAAGGAAATTTCTCTTAAACTAACCAATGTGGTACACCACCATTCTCACTTCCCTTAACTTGACTTGGGCTTTTGAACATTGGGCCACTTTGGGCTTAATTCATTTCCAACAGTTTTATAGAGGAAGCATACTGAATTCCAATGTATATCCTCTAGTAATAGAACAACTTCTACTTTCCGGAGAAGATTCTTGTCTTTGAATCATATCTCCACGGCAGCACCCGCTGATCAATTACATTATTTTTTATTTTAATTAATATCTACTATCAAAAGACTACTGCCATTTTATAGATTGATTTATTCTTAATAGGAACAAAGAAATAAATCCATGCACTTGTTCAAAAGGTTCAAATAAACTTTTCTACTTCAAAGTGGCTCAAATACGTTCCTGTACATTTTGAAATAGGTCAGATAACATCCCGAGTATATTTTTCCGATCACCGATGGCATCCTTGTCGTTTAAAATTTGTCACATCATTAAGTTTTCAGGTCATAACACAAATACTCTAAAAAAACTCCCCATATTCAAGCGGTCTATTCAAACTCGTCTCATTTAACCAAATCTTCCAACAAAAAGATAACTAATAAATCAATATTCTTTAAGCTCAACTATCAAAGAAAAATAACGAAGTCCAAAAAGAGACTAGTAATAGTCTCGTCATCCGTGAAAAGGTAATGAATACCAGGAAAAACATAATCCCCGTCTTCTTCAGTCTCCTACTAATGATCTTCTTCAACTCAAAATCCAAAAATTAGAAAAGGAAACTATGAACATTAGTAAAATTACAATGTCAAAAACGCCTAGAGTACAACAATGTTTCTTTTTAAATGCCCTTGGATTGTTTCTAACTCAGTGTCTTCAGATTGCAGTTGATCTTTGAGAGTGATATGTGTAAATACGGATTCAATTAGTCGTGTTCAGGTAGGTTTTTAGTCGTGTTTTGTGTATATTTACATCGTCTTTTATGAGTCATTAGGTTATTTTATCATGTCGTGTCAACAAGCGGAATATCTGTCTGTCTCTTATGTTTTGTAGATATTCAAAAAGAAAGGCGAGCATGACAAGAATCGACGAGATCGCAAGAAGATTTAAGCCGAAGCCTCTTGAAGACCCAGCGGGCACTCGTCCTGCAGAGTCTGACCTGTTTAGGAATGTTTTTGTGTATAAATAGGTTAGCTAGGTATTTATAAACTCATTCTTTTCAAACCTAGTTTTTAGTTCCCTAGTTTTTGTTCTTTACCTTCTTTCGCAAGGATTGTAGTCAATAATTCAGGATTCTCAACTAACGAGGTATTTTCATATCTTGCAATACAAGAGTTGTATTTACATTCAATCTTCTTATTTGTTAATTACTTTATTCTTTCGTAATGTGTAATCTTGGATTGAGATTAACAACCTTGATTCTTAGCACGAGATTA
>SOPF01023720.1:0-22552 GCA_012979155.1 Hypericum perforatum | reverse complement strand
TAATAAGTGTAGTGCTACTTGTGAGATGCAGATCCATACTAATGAGCTCTCTTAGATACATAAGAAATGTACGCAAGTGAGAGATGAAATTGGACGAATCATATCAAGGCGTGTTTGGGAGCATGCATCAACGGGTTACAAACATTAGTTTATATCATTGATAAGCAGTATGGGTATTTGAATTTGAGTGATTTTGGTTCAAACTCTATCGTCATATAAAAAATAATTTAGAACAAAGCTGAACCAAACAACAAACAAAAAATTTAGATAAAAATTAGAAAATAGACAAATAGACAAGAAAATTAACACAGACATCATGCAAATATAACTTATGATCTAATTTAAGTATACAATCATTCTAGTTTAATAAAAATATTTTGAGTTTGAATCTTTTAAAATAAAATAATATTTTATATTTATTAGAAGAATTTTACCATTACTAACAAACTGCATGACTCCAAGGACTAAGTGGCGGGAGCCACGTTGATAGTAGAGGGATAATTGCCCTTACTTAAAAAAAATTGTTTAATAATTTGCTGTATTTTTAATGTATGTTCTTATTAAAATTAGAAATTGATCTCAAAAAAAATTTAATCAAAGTAAAATGTGATATTAAATTTAAAAAAAAATTAAAAATTGATCCCACTCGTTAAATTTTCTGACTCTATCCATGCAAGGACTGCATGACTCCAAGTTACAAGAGGTAGTAGTATCAACAACAACAAAAGCTAGTACAAGATAAATTTATTCTAAAGAGAAAAGCACTACTGATCAATATTCCATTCGTCGTCAACTTATGGGATTTAGCATAATTGACTTATGTTCTTGACTTTTCCCGGAATATACTACTTTTACGTTAAATTGGCTGATGTGTCTCATCCTAAAAAATAAGAGGTAACATTTCGGTGCTAAAAGTAAAATAAGAATAATAAATCAACTTGTAATTAACTTCGCAGGGTTAAAAATGAAATTATCCGATTATATGAGAAGGTTTATACAGGGTGACTACTGTAGAGGTAGCTAGGCAAGTTCTTGTAATAAAATGCTCTGATTGTTGAGTGACGCATGATTTTTTATGTAACTAAAATTTTGTAATTAATTAGAACTTCAGAGTTTTTTGTTGATAAACTTCATAGGTGTCTTAATGATTTTCCGAACTGCATTTTGGTTTTTACATCTCGCACCAACGGCAACAACAATCGTGTTACCGATTACTCAATTATGTTTGATTGGGTTTCGTTTCACCCAGCGAAAGTTCTGAACTTAGTCCTCTCGGACTCCCCTGATTAATGCTTAATGCAATTATATATGTTTCGTTTTCCAAAAAAAAACATAAACCACAAAAAAAATCCTCCGGACAGCATTTTTTGTTAAATTTTCATCAGATTTTATGAGAAATGCACTCGTCACAGCCAAGTTAGATTATTTTATTTCAGCAAACTAGAATATTTGAATTGATCCGAGGAAGAATAATAGAAGATCAAATTTTGTCACGTGCTTTCACTTATTAAAAGAAAGTCAGGTAATTTCAATCAAGCTATTTTTTCAATCATTTTAGAAAGTTCAGTTCGAAAATCATTAGATTTTGTAGATGGAATGCTCTAGAATTACTGGCCATAAAGATGCTCTAGAATTTGTAAATTAAGTAACTAACTGATCTAATATTTTTAGCTACTCGGAATCCATTGTTTCGCCTTTTAATATGCCTTCTCTGAATATGCTTCCATGTAGATAAATCACAAAAAAATTACGGGGAAAGTACAAAATCTGGGGTTACCATACATAGTGGCAGGTCGGCGCCAGAGAATCGTCCGGAAGTTGACAAGGACAGTAACTGTTGATCCGTGTTCTACTGTACTACTTCTTGAGGAGGTAGAATATTTTTATTGTTGAAAAAAGAATTCAGTTTAACAGTGATGAGGAGGAGCAAAGAGTTGCTTTTATTAGGAAATACAGACGCATGCACTTCTAAAATGCAATTGAGCTCCTTATTGGTAGGTCTTATTTTTTCTTATTTATAGTTTCATCAGTTATTTTTAAGAGTAGTAATTAATACTGTAGTTAACTATAACTACATTTTATAAGTAGACTTGAACTCATACTCCATTTAACAAATACATATTTCAGTTTTATTGATTCTAAACCGTGGGCAATTTGGAACAGGATCTTCTTCCGATCTGCTCAAATCCAACTTCAATTCGATAATTCATTATGTCAAAAGCATAATAATCTAATTTAAATGTGATAAAAAAAATTGATACAAATAAAATTTCACCACCAATTCTTAATAATGTATTTCCAAAATTGTATATCGGTAAATTTAGTGCTGAAAATTTCATCTGCTAATGTCAACTTTAACCATTTTACCAAATTCTATGTAAAACCCTTTTCAGAAATAAACTCTACATCTTAAAATAAATTTGTCAATTACAATTCATCAATTTAGAAATAATCATTCCAATCATACCCCATTCTACTGAGCTGGCCTTGTGATTGGACCATGGATTCCCTTGTCATTGCCTTAAAAAAGTAGTGCAAAATGATTCTTGGCGAAGTAGTGTGAGGAGAAAGGGATCTACAAAAAGTTTGTCCCATTCCGAGGGCCATCTCTATCTAATTTTTATCGCAATAGGGGAGTTGTCAATATCACATAGGTGGAGGGCTTATACAACTAATTTCGCCACCTACCTAACCTGAATCAAAGCGACTATGATACACTGTGGCAAAAACTACATCATACAATTAAATAGTTGATAATTTATTATATTAACTCATATTCGAACATCTAATAGACTAATTAATCCATATTTGAATTAGTTACGGTATTTAACTAGTATTCCACATTTTGTTTTTACTTTTAGAATGAATTAATTTGAGATTTATTGGATATGTTAAAGAAAATTTTTGTTGTTTTTTTTCTTCTAGATAGATTATCTGGTATGGAGTCATCAACACCTGCGTCGATTAATTTAGGTTTGAACTACTTTGAATTTTTTATTGGATATAAATTCTATCAACAGATGTATATATCTAACTCAATTTTTTTTATTAACTTGGAACAATATTCTAAGAGCCGATCTCTAAACATTTGTTTATCTTTGGTTGTTATGTTGGAAAGGGGGAAATGGGTGTCGGTGGATAATATTGAGATTAGCAAGGGTACAATTTTTTTTAAAAAAAAAAGGTGCATGGAGAAGAAAACAAGAGATAGAACGTGGGTGTTGCTTTCAGTGGGTTTTAAAAAGGGATGCCCATATATATCACACTAAACTCATCCCCCCCAAATAGAATGGACCACCACACCAACAGCTTAGCATATTATATGGCCTTTTATCTGACTTTTTTGATTCTAAGGATATTACTGTCTGGTGATGTTTCCCTTTCACTTTGCTCATGTATATACTCCAAAATTGTGGTTCTCAAATTCTATATAACCATACCAATTAACTGTTAGTATTGTTCATATTAAAACCTGACGTATCCGGTCACCAAATGCGTAGATCTGTTAATTAAATATTTATTACCTTAACCATAATTTTTAAATTTTGGTATGGATAACATATTAGTGTTGTTTTCCTGTCACTTGCTAATGTCTAGGCTTATTTTTTTTTTACACCAATATTATAATTGTTACGATATTCATAACCAGTGCTTCATGTGGAGTTCACTGAAATTATTAACAATACTTGAATCCATGAAAGGCTTATGAATTTTTTTTTTTTCAAAGTTATTCGGTGTTCAAACTCCAACTTATCCGTAAACTAGGAGTCAGCCACATCATTATGTAGCTCAAGATTTATAACTCATACTATAACTCAAGATTTATATTCTGGGTAGAATATAAAGTAACCATGAAATTGAATAGTTTTTTTAATTCATATGTATAATATATATACGCGCTAATTAGTAGCTCTATCTCTCCGCAACCACAAGTAAAGAATGCAATAATTATCCTCTATATATAGTCTTACTTGTATCAATTAGGCCTCAATATCATCATCACATTAATGTTGTCGTATGTATGATAATTTTGAATTGACTATGATCCAATCCCGTGTTTTCTTGTTTGTTCGTGCAGATTCATGATTTTTAGAATTATTTACACGTTAGGGGGACTTGTAGCCCAAAGGACATAAAACGATGTAATTAAAATGAGGCATGATTAGGTACAGATCGTGTGTGTCCTGTACCATACAGACAAACACGAACAAGTAATTGTTCTAGTCTACACGCTGCCCATAATAATATATTTTTGAAGGTCGAAATAACATATTTCTATTAGTCTAAATGATATGGTATAATTAGTCTAAATGACAAAGTATATTTAGTCAAAATGATATAATAAAATTAGTCGGAATGACATATTGTTGTGGATCTGAATGATATATTCATGCTGCTCTATAATTACGTATTTGTGTTGGCATAAAAATATCATATTCATGTTAGTCTGAAAATAGCATAATGTTATTGATTGGAATGACATGATGTAGTTAGTTTGAATGATATATTTTTGTTAATCAAAATGATATGTTTATGTTAATCTGAAAATTGTTATTGATTGGAATGACATGATGTAGTTAGTCTGAATGGTGTATTTTTGTTAATCAAAATGGTATGTTCATGTTAATCTGAAAATGACGTAGTACAATTGGTTGCAATGACTTGATTCTGTTGGTTAGAATGACATATTTATGTTGGCTTGGATATCCTTTTTCTGTTTAGACGTTTGGACAAGTTGTTATCGTAGAGGCAACAAGCCAAGAGAGAGAAGAAAAGTTCAGAATCGTGATCTCACCAGTTAGCTCACCGATCATTCTAACTAGATTTGTCATTTTGATATAACCCAGTGTATCATTTTGATAAAATTTAGAGTATCATTTTGATATAACTGAGTGTGTTATTTTGATATAACTCAATATACTATTTTAATATAACTCAGTGTACCATTTTGATACAACTAAATTTTGGCAAACAAATCCATGTCACCGCCGGAGAGGACCGAGATCGTGCTTGTCATCCTTGGTCGAAGAAAATCGAATATGAGTGAGGTGGTTTAGAGTCATTAATCAAGTTGATAGTGAGCTCCTCTCCCCTCTAGCCATTTTCATTAAGTAGTACGGGACTAGGTTTGGTATTAAAAGCAATCAGAGCTGAGATGTAGCTAGGAATATGTCAGCAACGTGGTGCATTGCAAGGGAAAGTTGGTTTAGCGGTTAGAGTCACTACATTTGTTGGAGCTGAGTCAAGATCTTCGTCGATAATTGAGTGGCATTTGATTTCTTCGTTGACGACGAAAACTCCGACCTTCTTGAGGAGGTGGGTTCGTCGACTAGCTTGGGAGAAGAGAGAGGGAGAGAAAAAGGGAAATGAGAGAGTAAGAGAAAGAGAGAGAATGAGAAAGAAGAAAATGTTATAAAAAAGAGGAAAGAAAGAAAGAGATACAACACATGACGAAAATACTCTTACTAATCACAGCGGTCAGATTATTCCCTTTTTTTTATGCAATGTATGATCTAGATTTAAATTCGCATCGTGCAGAAGAAGTGTATTAGAATTTGGACTCAATCCGATCGCATTAAAATGACACAAGACGATGTAATTATCTTAAAAGTCTATTGTTTAAATTTTGGCATAATTATCTTTCTTCATTTACGGAATAATATTTACGATAACCTTTTATTCTATTTGTAAAGATGATTAGGGCGAATTAGCACGAGTGGTTACTTACCTTTTCACCCTTTTTCATTTAAAATGAAAGGAAGCACTATTTCCTGCATACACAAATAACTAGCATGAACATAGACCCTCTCCAAAGATTCTTTATTTTTTCTAAAAAAATGTGTATTTTTTTTTTCGTTTTCGAAGTCCAGTTTTTGTTGGTTTATTTTTAGTACACGAAACATCAACGGCGGAATGGACGCAAGCTTGCTTGTTGTTTTCAAGGAATTGCGAGTACGCGTCTTAGATTAATTTATAAAGTACTGTCAACCTTAACCAAAATGTTAACTAAACGAAATTTTAATGAATAACTAATTAATATTTTTTTTCATGAACTATTCGTTTAGTCTTTTATAGAATAACAAAATGGATTATTCTATTGTATTAAAAAAAATTCTAGCGGCCTTTGACGAAATCCAATCTATCCTAAGCTTGCTCATCTAGTGAAGGTGTATTTGCAGAAATACCTTTGCAATTTTTTTAAAAATTTCACCTGCCCCAATAATGAACATATATCACGTTGTTTTAAATAATTGTGAATACGCAATGCAACAATATCCTTTTTTTTTTGGGAAGCAACAATATCAAGTATATAGTGGACTATATAGATCCATATGTGAATCGTCAGGTTGCCACATTTAATGGGACAAAATGTAACCAATTTTGCGCCGCTGATCATCCATCGTCACGCAAATCAACCACCTTCTACGCTTTTGTCCAAACTTTTTTTATCATATAATTTCATATTTTTTTCTCCCTTCGGTTTAGTAGATTTGGGTAGTCGCAATGATGGTTAGAAAAAATTTTCAAATACAAATCATGAAAATTTTCAAAATGTTATTAAGTATGAGATCTATGATTATGATCATGTCTACTTCAAATATGAATTAGTCATTTTTTAAACATGAATTAGTGTTAGAGCTAATTTGGGAAAATAATGTCCATTTGGGACTAGAAAAGGCCCAGCCCAACATCTGGGAGAGGCCTTAGACTTATCCTAGAATGTCCATTAACATAAAATCGGCCCAATTAATTAATTCTGTTTGGGAACGAAGACATATGTCGCTTTCCAACATTTTGCAACAAACGGGAGGAAAGCCCTAAACTAAACCCTGGTCGGTCTCTCTCCGCCCTGTCGGCACCTGAGAAAGAAGAGTTTCCAGTAAGAATCTGGTGGGCCAAAGTACTTGATCCCCTCCTTATTTTGTCGTTATTTTCACTGTTGGTAAGCTTATTGTTACTTTTGTCAATTGCACGCAAGGTGTTTGATTAATTGACTGTGAGTTAATTTGGTAGGCGAACTACTTAAACTGGGTCGTGAAAATACTGTTAAACTGGTAGAAATGAGCCGTTAATGGGACGGGACTTGGAGACTTTGTCGTGTTTGTTGGGAGGTTGAATTTGCACTACTTGGCTGTTGGGGCTCGGTTCGGTTTGAGATGTTCCTTCACTTCACAAGATTTTATTTTCTGGGTGAGCTATGGTTTTTTGTTCAGTATTTAAGGTGGCAAGCTTTATTTTTTTAGGTAGTCGGGGTTTCATCATGTTTCTGACAAGATTTTTCGGGAGGGCGCTCCTCTCTGCTGCAAAATCCGAGACGTCTGCCACTGCAACAGCCGCAGCCACAGCGACTTCTGGGCGTAACCCTCTCGAGGAATTCTTTGAGAAAGATAGAAGCCAGGACCAGGGCAAACCTGTCTATGGTATGATCCTTGTTATATGTCGTCCTTTATGATTCGAAGAGTATCTCTTGTTGTCAGAATGCCGGTCATTTGTCTGTTGGAATTTTTATAAAGATAAGTGTGCTGGGTTTATATCTGCAATTCTTTGGATTTCTGAGCTCTGGACCTCGCCCTTCGACCACAATGAACAACTGAAAGTCTAGCAAGTTTTTATCTCATATACTCAGGACCAATTAGTTTTAAATAAAGATAACTGTGATGTTACTTGATTTGGCACCTATTATGGGTTAGTGATGTGCCACTTTGAGGCTTTAGAAAATTCACTTTTTTTGTCCAGAAGCCTATGCAGATGTGGTGCATCCTTCTCTTGTAATAATATGTGATACCTGATTTGATTTCATTAACTTTTCCATCATCAGGTCGAAGTTGGAAAGCTTCTGAATTGCGCCTCAAGTCTTGGGATGATCTACACAAGTTATGGTATGTGCTGTTGAAGGAGAGAAACATGCTAATGACCCAGCGCCAGATGCTTCATTCTCAAAATCTGCGATTCCCTAATCCAGAGCGCTTACCCAAGGTATGGCTCTAGTTTGATAATTGCAGTATTGTATCGCATATCTTTGAGTTAACTTTTGAAGAGACAAAAGGCAATTCATGGTCGTGATACTGTCTTGTATTCATTGTAGCATTGTAGTAGCGGCACTAGAATCATGGTGGAAAATTCTTCCACACGTTTTTCCTTGTATTGAACAATAGGAAGGGAAAAACAAATTATACATGAGATCCTGTGATTAAAATAATGGCAAAAAAACCTTTTTCATGCATTCCAGTCTCTTTTAAAGAAATAATGAGGTCACTTGGTTGCTTTTATTCACCAATCAACCCAAATGTTGAGATTATCACATTGCTAGGTGCAAGAACCTACTCTTTGTCTTAACATTTTAGGTTGGATATGGAGTAACTATCATGGCTTTAGAATAGATTAATCTTATGTCCACTGTTGTCCTCACATGACCCCCCATTTCACAACAAATTGGTAAGGTCAAAGCTCGTGCAAACTTTGGCCCGACGGACCTTGTTTGAGATCACATTACTAGTTGCAACAGTGGTGGACTGGTTTATAAGTGTAGAAATCCATCCATTCATTGCTGTAAGGCATTAGGTTGGAGATAGAAATTCTTGCTCAAATGTTTCCTTTGTTTTCCAAGTATTTAGGTAGTCTCTCAAGTTGTCTTCTTACCGTTCTCATCTTCAAAAACATTTTATTTGAGGCTGACTTGGAATACATAACCCTTTTCCTTTCTAATTCAGGTAAGGAAATCAATGTGTCGAATCAAACACGTATTGACGGAGAGAGCAATGGAAGATCCAGATCCGAGGAGATGTGCTGAGATGAAGAGAATGATTAATGCTCTATGATGCCATCCATTTCTCCTGCACCAAAAAAGACTCGCTGTTGAAATTACCGCTGTTTGATCCCTTATAATTGTCTGGTCAAAATCTGGTCCTCTTGTCTTTCCGCTTTGTTAAATGATAGACGAAACTTAAGCCCCCATTGGATCAGTGTGATTGTTGTGTATTTCTTTTCAATCTCTCCCTGGTAACAAGTTCACCTCAGATACCCCACCCAGTGCCCAATGCTAATTCCAGTAGCATTTTCTTGTAGAAAATGTCAGTGGTGCTTGATGGATAAAATATTCTTGTTGGAAAAAATATCCTACATTGAAAGCGCAATGCATTCTGTCTGTAAATAATTCATCATACTATCTTAAGATTCTGTCTGTAAATAAATCACGAGAGACAATATAAAACTCGTATGAACTTCAATCTAACATGCTTTGTTTGAAAGGTGCGTTGGAGAGTGCTATTATGTGAATGGATACCGTAGAACGAAGTCTTAAGGTCAACTGATGAAAAATTGGTACGTTCGACGAGGTATATATACCGATTACATATACAATGCTGAATCAAAATAGTGGTCGAGATAGTATATCCACTGCTAAACAGCAACAAAAAGGCTAATATAAAATACATGATATAGTCAATAATTGAAAGATCTGTAAGCTGTTGAGCGTTGCATTCAAAATCCGGCTCAAGGCTCGAGCGATGATCCTAAGAAATATTCTAACACAGTCTATGATGCATGTCTTCAAGTTGTAGGGATGGACTTCATTTCTGAAACGTGAGCCTCCGTCCGCAGAACAAGCCCCTGCAATTTGGGAGATGAGGCATTGGTTACGCCAAAGAACGACCCGAGATATCCGCATAATGGCAAAAACAGGACAATAGGGAAAAAAAGTATGTAAATAAGATCAAAAGCATCTCAAGAAGAATGTGAGATATGAACTTACGACAAACATCCTCGATTAGTCCTCTTCTTCTTCTTCTCCTTCTGTTTCTGCGCTGGCTTAATTACTACCTTGATTGCAGCATCGAACACTGCTTTCACATTCTGTTAGCAAATCGAAATGTCATTGTTAAGCAGATTAATGAAATACGGTCAAGGAGACCCTCAAGTTAGTTATTGGACAAAAATTATGTTCAATGGATTGGATGTTACAATAAATTTCATGAGACAAGCAAAGCTCGAGCGTATAATCTTAACAATGCATTGACATATTCATGAAAATCAAGACGGAAAAGATGTTTTGGCAAGAAAGATGCTTGTCCAGTATGATGCATACCTGCTGAGTTTTCGAGCTGCATTCAACATAATACGCTGCACCTATCTGTTTACGTAGTTCCTCGCCCTGAATTAATTAAATGAAGGCCGGTGATAAACAGGTCAGGAAATAAGCAAGATAGATGAACTTGCACAAAAGAAACTACACCTGAGCAGTGGTTACAGGAACCATTCCGGGATGGTCAGCCAAATAATGTTTGTCTTCACGAAGATCTACATTCCATTTCACAGTATGTATTAGGATTTAGGATGCATTTCCAGTGACCATCAGTGCTTCAGATGACTAACAGCCATCATGTAAACTAAACCCATTACACATCACATGAAAGAGAATCTTCTTTGTTTGTAAGTGGATTGAGCTGTTACTAGGCAACTTCCTCAACGCTTCTTTCAGATTCTCTACATATTATTAGCTGATCTAACTTTTATGTTCACTTTATAATTTTATCATCTTTTAGTCTCATGCACATACAAAAAGTTTACATCTTAACTCATCATACCACAGGTCTATTAGAGTACCGTTTTCCCAAATGTGAGAGATAAAAGATTTACTATTAAAAGAAAAACATTCAAATCTGACCATTTGTAATGGCATGCCTATAACTTTGAAAGAAGCCAGGTTTTCATATCAAGGCATAAAAACAAAAGTTATTCTTCCTGAAAGTTAATTTTTTCTGGGACGGAATGGAGGGGCAAGCCCTGATATGTAAATACGAAATAAAACAATGACATTTTCATATCAAGGCATAAAAACAAAAGTTATTCTTCCTGAAAGTTAATTTTTTTCTGGGAGGAAATGGAGGGGCAAGCCCTGATGTGTAAATACGAAATAAAACAATGACATCCTAGGTGAACATTCTACCAGCAAACTAGCCTCCTAAATGAAGATCCTACTAGCTCATCATTGTGATGGCCACTGCTACTCCTACATAATGCGGAAAGTTAAATTGCGGGAGCACAAACAAGATTCATTTCCATAAACTAGGAAATCCTCATAGGAACACTGTACATTGCCAAAGGAAATGCAAGTACATGGTCACAATCAGCACTTCGTGGAAGAGTTGGGTGAAGATAAATACCTAATTTTGTGCCTACCAGTACCACGGGCACTCCTGGGGCAAAATGCTGAAGCTCTGGAATCCACTGAATCAGCAATATGAACAAAAGTATTAGTAACAAATACATGAAAGAACACAAAGTACACTGCATTCCAAGGGAGCAGAACTAGCACCTTCTTTGCTACATTCTCGTAGCTAGCACGGCTAACAAGAGAGAACGCTAATACAAATACATCCCCTCCTCTGTAACTCAAGGGCCTTAGTCTATTGTAATCCTCTTGTCCTGTGAAAGCAAGGATCCAAATCAAGTAGAGCACTTAAACAACCGAATGCGAGTATATCTTGTTCCAAATCCCTAAAGATTTCAACTAGGAATAATAAAACACAAGGACATAAAAAAGAGGCCATTACCAGCCGTGTCCCAAAGGCCCAAATTGACCGTTGTTCCTTCAACAACCACATTCGCACTAAAGTTATCGAATACCGTGGGAATATAATCCTGCAGAATCACAATCATAAATCAATTGCCAATACAACAGTGTACCCAAATCAGGAAACACAAAAAAAGACAACTTTTTTACTAGCAATTTGGTGATATGAAACATGAAATAACCGAAAAAGGCATAAAGCTGCAATACCCAGATGCAAAAAGCACAAATTACCAAGCACCATAAAAGGAAAAGACACTGGAAAACAATTAATCATAAACAAAGACCAGAAAAAAAAGAACATACAGTGGGAAATTTGTTACTGGTGTAGCAAATAAGCATACAGGTCTTTCCGACAGCACCATCTCCCACTGTAACACACTTGATGAACCTCGAAGCACTTGAAGCCATTAAAAAAAAACCCCAAACAGGGTAAAGATGGAAACTTTAAGTCCACCAAGCACCCAGAAGAACCCCAAACAGCCTAACAAACTAAAAAGACCTAAAGGCAAGAAAAGGTTAAGCAGAACGGAAATGGGGTGGTGGTGGTGGATGAATTGTTGGTGGGGAGATTATAAATGAATTAATGGGTATTTTCTTTTTGATTTAAAATGGCAAATAAAATGGACAAAGTGGTGGGTGGTAGTGGCGGATCACATGATTCTCACTCTATCTCTACTTATCACCATAATAACTATATGGCTTCTCTAAGACTTGCCAAAGAAAAAAAAAAGAGAACTTTTCTGGGTATTAAATACTGTTAGCTGGTTTTATTGATGAGGAGTCTTCAAGGTTTCCCTTCTTTCTGTTAAAGTTGGGATTTTTATTTTTTATATTAATTTTCTTTTCAGTTTTGGAGAAGTATTGTTTTATTAAATGGGTTTAAGATAATATAAAAAGACAATAGTAATAATATCTGATGTGGGACAGAGGTGTATCGTTTTGTCCCAGAATTTGGTGGTGCAGTTCCTTTGTTGGACAGTGTAAAAACAGTACAGTGTTTCTGGCGAATGTAGTGTAGCGATTGATGAGCTGTGTTCTGTCTGCGTCTACTTTGTGTCTACTGCTTGTTGTCTATTGCAATGTTTTTTTTAAAACAAATCAGATAGTTAATCGATTTCTCTATGAATTCGTCTATTCTAAATTAGATTAGTTAGATTAATCGTTGAATTTAAGAATGACTCTGTAGAATACAAGTAGAATTTATATTTGGACCAATAACTTACCTTAAATGTTAGAGAATTGTACTATGGGGTCTATAAACATGCAATAATGTGCCAACTTATAAGATTTCTTATCGGCTAATTTATTAAAAAAAGACTTAATACCATAAAGACTTAATAAACTTCGAAAAAATAACAGCATCTACAAAAGTCTCACAAGACCAATGAGTTTCACTCTTCTTTTTCACTTAACCCATACTTGTCTCTATGAATAACTATTTTGAGTTTGGGCATCATCATCATTCCCTTCTCCCTCTTGGAGAGTGGCTTTTGCCTTTTTTTTTTGGATGTTCTCTGTTTTTTTTTGGTAGTCCTTTTACTAGGTAGATGCGACAACATTGTCGATCATTGACTCATTGGAGTAGGAGGATCAACGGGAACTGAACTAACCTTCACTTTAGTGTATCGTGCACGTTTAGAACTTTCACCACTCTTTACATCTTGTGACTAATTCGAATAGCTAAATGTCGAAATTGTTAATTAGGATCCCATATGTTTGTGCATGACCGTTTCAAATATTCCAAATCACTAATTTTTTTTCTCCGTATTAAAATATTGTTGGTGATCTACTACTAATACATCTGAACGTTACTCTCCACTCACATTCTTTTTAGTTACCTTTTAGTATGTCGTAATCTACTTGCCGCATGTATAATTAAACTATTTACAATGACTTTTTCATTTGTACCAAATTTATGATTAATTTAAAGAGAATTGTTTTTTTTTAGATTGTGTGAACGATTCTTTGATTTTTACCCTGGTACCTTTATCTTTCTGATGGTTGACCCGTATGATATTTTCGTTGTGTAGAATATAAACATACATTTTGACAATATCTTCTGTAAGATTCTAGGATTTATTAATAGTTTTTTTTAGTATCTTCCGGGAACAAATCTCTCTCTGAATGGTGTTAGGGTAGACGCGAACTCTTGTCTAATGAAAACTCACCACGTTGAGGAGTAGGAGATCTCTATAAAACAAGGCATGTAATAGAAAATAATAATAGATATAGACTTGTAACAAATTAGTTAGTAGGGACTTAGCGGTCGTCCTTGAAAGACTACGACTTTTACCTAGTTGATGCTGGTGGACCACCTAGAGCGAGCAGGACTACTATCCATTATCCTAATTGTGCCATTTAACAATATATCTCCGCCCGGTGGTCATGCACGCGGACTTTTTCAATGTAGAGAGTCCGAACCAACTTTTATCGTGGTCCTAATATTCAACAAAATTATTGGAGAAAAATAATGTTATTGAATTATGCATGTAGACTAAATACAAAGTAATGATCTACAATGATACGATAACTTAAATAAAATAGCAAAATATTATACCAATATAATATTGAACTGCATGAGCGAACTAGTAAATTACCTACCCAAGTCCATCAAACAAACAAAAACTTGGATTCTTCTAAATCTTTGGTATATGTAGAAATAGACGCGGGATTTATACATATATATATATATATATATATATATATATTTCTCTTTTTTCTTTCGGTGAATGATATTGCATATATACAATAACCTCGAGAAAACTACCCAAAAAAACAATAACCTTGAAATAAACTTGGAACTTACCGTCAACTTGGACAAAGATTTTGGCAGCGAAACCTGCATAGTAAGGACATTTGCAATTAATTAGGTCACGACTTGAAATGAATCTTACTAGAGGTAAATCTAGCAGCAACTTGTTCATGAGAAAAGTAAAAAGTGATTTTTCCACCCCAAAAAAAGTGAAAAATGATTTTAATGTGCTTTGGAACTACCATGGAAAACTAATAACGTCGGCGTATACTAGGACAACGAGGCGTAGGGGCCAGCGATAAATGTAGCATAACGACGTGTCCATCGTCGATCTACCAAGTCAAGAATTAGTGAGGCTGCATGGAGAGGCACTCGAACCAAGCCCGCACAGCATTAGTCCGTACAATGACGCAAGTCGAGGAGGCAATAGATTTATAGAAAGATCTTGCTTTAATTTATGAAAATCTCTAATTCCATAAATTGACACATGAAATTTTTTTAGAATTAAACTTTATATCTAAATTGGAGGTTTTGAGAACTAATTTATGAAAATCACACTAATTAGTTGGAAAGTTTGTGAGATCAATATGAAAATTGTTTCTAAAAATTAATACTTAGGGTCAATGAAAATTGATTTCAAAATATTTTTCTTATAGTAGATTATGTGGAATCCCAAAAAGTTTGAGAAAGTGCATGTGGAAGCTATGTAGGAAAAATTAAACAAATTATAGTGAGTAAAATAATAATTAGGAAGAAAATTTTGACGGGCATGCATGATTTTGATAAAATTTATTCAATGTTTCTAATATTTCTAAATATTTAGCATTAAAATTTATGGCATTCAGAATTTAATGGATAAAATAAATCATGGGTTATACAATTAATTTGTACAAATACCTATAATTATTGTACTCGTTATATAAGATGGTTGTCTTTTCATTATCGGAAGATATGGAGACAGATGTAAACATCCATTTTTGAGGTGAAATCCTTGTGTCAGTTGTTACATTCCAAATTGTTTTCATTATTTTTGTTAGTTCTTGATTACTCAAGTTATGTTGAAATGATTTTTTTTTATCCTAGAGAATTTGTTCTTCAAGACCTACCCATTGTATAAGCCTTAAACTCGTAACATGTCCTGCGTAGTGATGTATGAATATGTTAACTACATTTTTCTCACTTGCTCTTTTGTCAAATTCATATGTGATCACTTTGCTCGAAAGGTTGGTGTGCTTTAGTGTATGAACTCATTAATCACCACTTCTTTTGAAGCATGGATAAGACTTGTACATGATAGGATGACAGAAAGATATGGTCTACATTTTATGGAACTATTATTTGGGAGTTGTGGAAAATTCGAAATCTATATTTCGGAGTGAACAGTGCAATCAAAGTTTTTCACTCATGTTATTACTAGATATTTCAAGATGGGCTTAGATAGTCGAATTCTATTGACGATTTTGGATACCAAGACCTAATTTTTTACATGGAATCTCTACGTGATAGAGGAGATTAATCATGGAAGGAACAAATAGGGTGGTATGTTTTTTCACTACTTAATATACAATTGGAGTATATAAAATTAATATATTCACCCAAAAAATCCTAAGATGCCCATCTTTTCAAAGTAGCTCTCCTTTTTTTAAGTGATCTCTCGTTCTAACCACCACTAACACTAGAAATCGACATTGGTTTTTAAGATTGTTGGAAATTTTAGTGAAAAAGAACACAAGATCAATATGATTCGTGTATGATACGATATCTTTAAGAATTAATTCACAAAGAGTGTGATTTTTAGGATAAAACATATCATTTCAAGTTAACTTTAGTAGGTAATCAATAACTAACAAGCACTATAAAATTAATTCAAAATCAAAAAATTGAGTACAAGGATTCCACATAAAAAATAGTTGTTTATGCATCTCTACATCTCCTAACAATAGAATGACAATCTTCTTATATAGTAAATATGCAAAGGATCAAATAAATATGAAAATTTATGCAAATTAAGTAGGTGACATATGATTTAGTTTATACAATAGATTTGGAATGACATGATTTTGAAAATAATAACAGATGTTATTAATTTAAGATTTAATGAATATATTTTCTTAAAATCATATATATTCATTAAAATTCTTTTTTAATTATTATTTCAGTCATTACAATCTATTCGTTTTTTTAACCTTTTAAGAGACTAGAAATCTGGCAGTAGTAAATAAGAGAAAAAGGACGATTACTTCACCCCGTGATCTAACAATCCGGATTAGTTGTGAGCACGCAATCTGACAATTCGGATCGCGTGCACACTTACACATTCCAGAAGAGTGTGTACCTCATTGGCTTCTTACCAAAAAAGTTAAGAGTACACACTCCTCTAGAGTATGTATATGTGTATGCGGAGCACACAATTAATCCGGACCATTGAATCATCTCTTATTTTATCCTCTGATTCGACAGTCTGAATCAATTGTATCCACGCGATCTGATAATCTGAATGCATACACACGTACATAAGTGTGTACAGTAACCTCACCGGCTTCTTTTGTTGTTTGTCTATCTGGCTCAACCAACAAGCAAGCTCGCATGGGTGCGCTCTGTCCTGCTCCGTCCAAGGAAGAACTTCTTGTTCAACAGGAGAATCTACCAAACTAGATCAACTATTAACGAATAATCTGATTATGAGAAGATTTGACCGAGATGATATTTTGTATTTAGGTTACACTTGTTGCTCTAATTTTGGGCCAAGAAGTTGACCGTTTGAATTTAAAAATATGAGAATCTGAATTTAAAGGCAGTAGTCTATTCGTGACTCTTATAACATAATAGTTAATAAAGAGTTCTTTGAAAGTTTAATTAGAGCACTCAGCATGGGTGTGATGCCCTTCTTCCACGCGGATCAATAAGAACGAAGCCTTTTGTGACGCATACTAACGCTAACACTGTTTTCGCGTGTTAGACCATTCGCATCAGCATCTCTCAACCAACTCATCCTTAGTTATTTCCCGAATATTTAATTAATTTTTCACTCATTTATACCAACTCATTCCACTACATTCAATTTTTTACCCATACCAACATCTGTACCCTAACCCATTCCCAACTAATAAATAATTAGTATATCTATCATTCACATCATCGACTCAATTAACTTTAATTTTTTAATCCACATATTTTCTAATTTTATTTCGTAAACTTATAAAAAAAATTAAATATTCATCAATATAAATTCTGTACTTCGCATTAAATTATTAATATGGAGTAAAAAATTATTATTTCTTAAAAAATATGTAATTATAAATTTTATGTGGACGAATAATAAAATTGTGACAAGTATACGAAGTAGGATTAAAAAATAAAACAAAAAATAATCAAACTCATTTTTTCAGTGGACCCCACACCTTCCTCCCCCCAATACCAGGATGGTTACCCATCCCACGTTGCTTGCAATCCGTCTTTTTTTTTTGCACCTGAGATGGACCCCAGCCATCCTTGCCCATCCCCGGGCTATTGCTGCACCCAGACTTAGGGAAGATTTTTGACCTTGTGCCACCCTCGCGCTCCTACCTACGTGACATGGTCTAAATATTCCGTGTGACAAATTTTGCCACGTAATTTTTTTGGAAAAATTATTTTGTCAAAATTTTTTCAAAAATTTTAAAAAATTCTTCATGCTATTTTACACATTTTATTTGAATTTTTGTATGTTGTTAATTCTTTTATAAAATTAACTATTTTTTATGTTATTTGAATTATGTAATTTTATTTAATTATATAATTGACATAATTATGTAATTATATAATTTTAAGTATATATAAATTGGCAAACATTATGTAACTTAATATAATTTGTTTGATTTAACAATTTTTTATTTTGAAATAAATTTTAGTATTTTTAAATTCTTTCAAAAAGTTATAAACCCCAAATTTTTAATCCAAAACCTTAAATTTTAAACCCTAAATTATATGTATTTATAATTCAAACTATTTATAAATATTTCAATTTTGTAGTTAATTATGTAACTTACAACTATGTATTTGTAATTGAAATTCTTTATAAGTATTTCATTTTTTAGTTAATTATGTAATTTGCAATTTCATGTATTTGTAACTCAAATTATTTATAAATATTTTTATTTCGTAAAATAATTATTTTTGTTGGTTCAAAATTAATTTAAATTCGTCCAAAATTATATTCGAATTTTATATAGTTAGATGTATTTAAAAAAATAGAGCTGACATGGAAGTACTAGGGCATACCTCCCAACTATTGTAGAAGAAAAACTGAATGTAAAGACACGAACTAACGTGGATAACTATAGCAAGATCATACCCGAACTACTACAGATGGTCTAAGACAAGCCACTACGGGGAGGGCGTGTTACCACATGGTAGCTCGCCATTGGGTGAGCCACATGCCACACTCATACGCACGGCACCACGACCAACATCGGTGGGCCTGGCCTAGTCATCTTTTTTTATTTTTAAATTTTTTTAAAAAATAAAAAAATCCAAAACAATTTCTAAAGGTTCTTTCTACCATTTTTGGAACAAAATATTTTTTTAATATTTTTCATAATTGTATAAAAATTTACGTATACAATTGATATGATTTTTTGGATTAAAAATTTTTTGCAGTCTAGAATCGTTTGAAAAGTCTATAAATAGAAACCAATCTCATATCAGTTTTTCACACCAATTCAGAAATTCCCATCTCATCTTTCAATAAGTTCTAATACTCTTTACATAAAAATTCTAAATATGTATCCAAATAATTTAAGTTCCAAAGTTTTGATTCTAATTCAGAACTTAAGTTTAGTTTTGACTCTAGTTGTAGTAGTTCGTTGATCAATTTTGTGAATTAGTGGCACACTGGAATCAAAGCAGATTTTTGGGTTTTAGAGGCATTATTCGGAGGAGGCATGTCAATCGTGTTGAGCAAGAGCACTCTGCTTCTGCACAATGGCGTACTATTAATAGGGGCTGAGAAGTTGATAATGAGCACTTGATAAAGGATTATTTTTCTAACATGCCAACGTATGTAGATGATATATTCCGACGTCGATTTCACATGCAAAGATTTTTGTTCTTCAGAATAGTGGAGGCACTGAGTGCGGCTAATCCATTTTTCCAATAAAAATGAGATGCTATAAGATGCCGTGCGTGTCAGCGAGGCGCACGGCACGCCCAATGACGTGCCGTCACTTGACGGGCCGGAGGTGGAAGGGATGTTGAACAAAATGGATTTCTGAGGGTGCCCTCCTAGATTCCACACGCCTCTTCGCTCATAATTAGGATATCTAGTGCACATGCCAAATTCGAGGGCGAGCGAATGCCCTTGGTGCGTCCGGTCTTAGTTCATATTTTTCTTCGTATACATAGAGTCATGTAACCGTCAAATATATAAAGTGGTCGGACGTTGTATATTATGAACTTTTTACTCTTAAACTAATTCAAGTCTAAGAACATACGATTTGTTTTATCCGCGTGCACAATTTAATTCGAACACGCTTGGTACTACCACGGTGACAAATGTTATGCTTTATTATGCCCTTATTGTAAATGTTCCTTACCATTTCATATTACGGTATATATGCGAATTTATCCATGGCCTTATTGTAAAGTGTTCCTTACCATTTCATATTACGGTATATGTGCAAATTTATTCTAATATTATATTGCCTATGAACATACACAATTCACTAATTATTTTTCAACACCGGGACTCGAAAATGATATTAGAGGAACTATAAATAATTTTTTTATTGTAATTGCTTACCTTTACCGTCGTTACTTGTTGGCTTAGATAAAGTCGGCTAGCCGATTTTAGGGTAGCGACAGATGCTACAAAAATTAGAGTCAGCTAGCAAAAGAAATATCATTATTTCTTCATATACTAAACATTTCAAATGAACAACTAACATATAAAAATGGGTTTAATTTGTCTTGGCAAGTAAATTCGCCAATAATCTTTATTAATAACAAGTTCGAATACAAAATGAACAAGTTCGCCAATAATCTTTATTTTTTAATATATATATTGAGATAATTAAATTAATTGAGAGCTCGATAAAATGTAAGTATAGTATATAGTTGAAGAGTATCTGGAGAGAGCATTAGCAACACGATTATTCATTCTCTAATCTGTATCTCCCAATGCCTCTCGAGGAGACCTTTCTCTTGGCGAGTTAAATTGGACAACAGATGATTGAGTGTGACATCTCGCTTGACAGAAAGAAAAATTAGGGATGAGTCGACTTAAATAACTAAACGTCGAAAGTCATATTCCCATGTAAGTCATCTCAATAAATCTCCAAATTTCAGACATAAAAGCTGTGAAATTTTATAATGCCCTTGGCAAAGTCCTGACCTTATGCATATAAAAAGACAGCCAGGGATCATTCCAAAATGATGTGTTGATTGTCATCATGCAATCGGTTGCTTTCAAGTTTGCTCAAAAAAGTGGTATCGAATCTCTAATAATAAAGCTAATAAAAAAAGAGTACACTTGTAAATAAAGATAATAAGAAAACGGAGTAAGAAAAGGTGGTGGTTCGGCAAGCTATACATATATAGCGGTGATGGTAAAGGCAAGAGGTAGTGGGTCCAAGCCTCCAAGGAATCAAGTAAAGGTTAAGCTAAGGGCTTATAGCATAAGCCAAAATAATTGCAGGAAAATAAGTGTTGGTTAGGAGCAATGACAAGCCTGCTTCATTAGGACGTATACTATGGTTTGATCAAATGCCATTTTGTCCGGTGGCAGTTGCTTGTAGTTAAATTATCCACAATTACTAGGGTAAAGATGACTTGATTACGTCGATATTATTTTGTAATTTTGGTTTACATCATCTATTACTCGTCTATCAAATCAACCAATTTTAATTTAAGATGATATTTTTGGAAAGATGATGAAATTTTTATCATTAGTATTTAATATTGTCGTGATTCTAAATACTCAAATTTTAAATATTTTTTAAATTAAATAACTCGCTACTACTCACAAACACGTGGTTGTATATGCGTTATGCAATTTATGGTGGTACCCTTCACGAGTTCACGTTCCACATAAAGATTAATTATAGAAGAAAAAAAATATTGTTTTGTTTTATACAAATATTTAATCTACTTGACTAATTGATTCAGGTTAGTAAAAATTTGGGATATGGTAGAACTCTCTCAACAATCAAATGAAAAAAAATGGAAGGGAAAAAATTGAACTCAGTCTCGACAAGTTAAATGAAAAGCTCACTTCCGTCATGTCTGGGCTTGGCAATGTACTAAGGAATTAGGCCCTTCTTATTGGATCCAACAAGGAAGGGAAGGCCTGCGCAGAGAATTCCCAAATCCGTCTCGTTATACCTATAGGCTTATCTTAAAAACAACCAAGACAGAACCTCCAAAAAAAAAACTAGACAGCCTTACGGATGATGCAATTAGTTTTTGAGTAATCAATTTAAAATTTTGAATATTTATTATGTGGACTAATCCATTTAAAATAATTTTGATTACATTTTAACATTGCTAGGGATTTGAAAGAATGAGCTGTTAATTAATAAAATTGGAATAACTATCTGCGCAGCAGAATATTTCAACCATGTGCCCCGGGCAGCACAGAAAAAAATCGGTGTGAAGTATGCTGTTTAAAAAATGCCATGATCGGATGAATATGAACTAATTTCATGACAATCTCAATAAACGATTGAAGATCTAATAAATTTTAATTCAGAAGAATTGGACTCTGAAAAATTTTCCATAAATTTTGACACTATTTTTTGGGGTTTAATATATACAATGATAATGACATTGAGATCATTGTGAAACTTTCGATGAACTGATCTGCGGTTTACATTATAGACTTGTGAAGGTTGTTTTCATGGAGAAGTTCTGGCACCGAAACAAAGTGTCAATGGCATTCAAATATAGCCAAATGACACAGAAGTTCTGGTGGGCATTTTTTGTGTGTGTTAAATGTAGCTATATGTCGGTGTATTTGTCTTTGTGGTAGTTTCAAAGGCATTTTTGTTCATAAACTAAATCCTCTACAATGGAAATTTTTGAATTTGTTGAGCAGTGATCTTTTGATTATGTTTTTTTTAAGGATATGACCTTGTGCCTTTCATTAAGATAAGATGTTACAACGCATTTCAATATAGTACATAGACAAAATGACATAAAGTTTAAAGATAAGAAAACATAACTTATTGTGTGATACAATAAATCCGTTGCTC
>SOPF01023719.1:0-13058 GCA_012979155.1 Hypericum perforatum | reverse complement strand
GAACCAAGTTACTTTCCATCACTACTGATTTAACATTTGCAAATTACAAAACCATCAACTTCGTTCTGCTTCGCTACATCAGAAGAAGTTTATGTCGGGGGCATTTTCGGGATTTCGAAAGTTTCTGAAAAAACTTTAAATACCCACACGGTGTTTTACAATTTGGTCTATTTGGATATAATTTTAATTCAATTGAGTACCAAATTCGATTTAAAGTTGTTTATAAATCTTTTTAAGGTACTGATTTGATTTAATTAAATTTGAAATTGGTCCTTTGGACAATTTTTAAATCAATTAAATCACAAGGTTTGACTTAATTTTGTTTTAAGTCCAATTTTGATCAAATGTTTAATTGAATGAATTTGTTTTATTCAATTAAAATTCAAAATATAAAGATTTTTTGAAATATGAGATTGTTTTAAAATGATCTAAATAATTTTTGGAATGAGTTCCAAAAATTATAAAACTTATCCATTTCATCTGAGTCAGTACATTGAAGATTTTGAAATTTATTTTTTGAATCCTATTTTTTGGGAGATATATGATCTAACCCAAGAAATTATTTTGCATGTGTTGCAGATACAATGTCGAATGGTGGAGATCCTCGAGATGATATTGAGGCTCTGAGAAGAGACCTTATCTGGAGGAGACTTGAACCATTAAGGCTCAATGATGAACTGATGGCTTTGGCAAACCATATAATATCAATGCATCGCGACATGCAGAATGCTATATGGTAGGGAGCATATCATTTTGGACAGGATTGGATAACTATGTTTCAGGATCTTCTCTTCACCTTGGATGATGGTAGAGTGTTTTCCGAATTGTACAATCCTCCTGTATACTCCCATGCTGCTGCTGTCTCTATGCTGCTCAATCACCTCGAAACCAGAGGAATACAGAGGGAATTTTGTGCTCCAAACGTTCTGGTGCTCAGAGATGGGTTTGAAATGAACCATTTTCTGAACCAGACGGTCAAGTACATTATTCCAAATGCCCTATGTTTTTGGGTCATTGATTCCGTTCCAAGGGTGGTTCATGATCTGGGAGATCCTATTGGGTCTCCTAGTTCAGGTCCCGGAGAGACATCTAGGTCCGTTCCTCACAGGTCTATTGTTAAGGAAGAACCAGAAGATGACCCGGAAGAAGACCTTGAGGAGATTGAAGTTTATGAGATAGGTTCAGCCGAGCATCCAATCCAGTTGGATTGATTGGATGAAATGGATATTTTAGTTGGGATTTTTTTATAAAATATTATAAATATGTAATAAGTTTGTACTTGTTATGTATGTTAAAGGTTTGTATATACTTGTGATGAATGTTTAAAACTTTCTTATGAATAAATAAATCATATGTGTTTCTTTTATTCGTATTCCACTTGAGTTTGCTATATATAAACTTTGAATGATCATAGTTAGAGATTAACTCTTGAATGGTAATGGGAAGCACTCTAGGAACTCACTTCAATTTTGAGACTAATAAAAAATTATGACTCATTAAAGTTACGAGAATATAGTAAACTATTTCATATTGCCGAAATAAAATTCTAATATATGCTTATGTTTCAAATATTCCCTATAGACATGACAGTAGCATCTAGAACTATCATAGCTGAGTTGAATCGTGAGCTTAAGCTCAATGGTGACAACTACGACAATTGGAGCATGAAAATCCAGTATATGCTTGAACAATAAGAGGTCCTTGAGCAGATAAAGGTTATCATGCATGAACCTGAACATGGTACAACTGCCCAACATAGGCGTGATAATGAAGCTTATGCTAACTGGAAGAAGAAGAATTCTATTGCTCATTTAATTATTTTGAGCTCCAAGATGGATGACATCACGAGGCAATTTCGTTTTTATGAAAATACGAAAGAGCTTTGGGATGCCCTCAAGGCCAAATTTGGGAAGCTTTCTGTGTCAAAACTACGTGCTTTGACAATAAGGTTTGACACCTTTAAGAAGCATCCCGAAGTTACCATGAGGAAACATTTTTAGATGATGTCTAATATGATCAGTGATCTGGCTGAGGCTGGTCACGTGCTTAGTGATGAGCAACAAATTCAAGCTGTCATTCGTTCCCTACCTGCAAACTAAGAATAAATGAAGATGAATCTTACCTATTTCGACAACCTGGCAACATTTGAGGATGTTTCTAGACACCTCGAGCTAGAAGAAGATCGTCTTCTAGCAATGAGATCTTACCCTGAAGCTAATTTGATGAGTTCAAATAGCTCTAAGGGAAAGAAAAAGAGGAAAGGAAAAGGGAAGAATAAGAATTCTTCTACTCTAAAGGCAGCTGACCAAGGAGTTAAGGCAGAATGCTTAGGGTCGAAAAGGAAAAGGCAGTTTAACGTTGCTAAGGTGAAATGTTATAACTGCCAAAAGAAGGGTCATTTTGCAAGAGATTGCAAGATGTCTAAGCAGGTACATTCAAACTCATATATGATTGAGATTAATGTATCTTCTTGTACCTTACTTACTGAATCGCATTCTATATGGGTGATTGATTTAGGAGCAACCAACCATGTAGCTAGAGATAAAGGTTCATTCGTGGAATTCCGAAAGTTGTCAAAAGGAGTGAAGACCATTTTTGTTGGCAATAATGCATCTGTAGAAGTGAAAGGTATGGGTACTTGTAGTTTACACCTTAGTGGTGGACGTACTCTCCTTCTACATGATGTTTTATATGCTCTGAATATTCGTAGAAACCTAGTCTCTGTATCTGCTTTAATGTTGTTGAGTTTTTCCTTGTTGTTTGTGCAAAATAATGTTAAACTGTTTTTGGATGATGTATACTATGGTTCTGGTTATAAATCGAAAGGTTTTATTATATTGGATATTCTCCTATATGAAAGTAGTTCTTTTGTCGTTAGTTCTAATTCGTCGCAAGACGATATTAAACTATGGCATTCTAGACTTGGGCATGTGGACCAAGAATACTTAAATTGTCTAGCTAATGCTGGAATCTATCTTACCTAGATGCATTGCATGTCTAGAAGGAAAGAACACTAAAAAACCATTCGGTACTGGAACTAGGGCCAAATTTCCATTAGACTTAATTCATTCCGACATATGTGGCCCAATGAATGTGAGGGCAAGACATGGTGCTTATTATTTCATCATATTTATTGACGACTATTCGAGATATGGTCTGATATATCTGATTTCTCATAAGTCAGAAGCATTAAATTACTTTAGGACATATATGAATTTTGTTGAGAATCAGAAGGAAAAAAAGATAAAGGCTTTGCAAACTGATCGTGGCCATGAATATCTTTCAGATGATTTTAAAGCACTATGTGTTGAAAAAGGAATTGAACATCAGTTGTCCATTCCTTATACGCCTCAAGAAAATGGGGTAGCTGAGAGAAGAAATAGAACCCTTCTCAATGTGGTTAGATCTATGATGGCAGAGGCTAATTTGCCAATTTTTTATTATGGATATGCGCTCCTAACTGCTACATATGTTCTTAACCGTGTTTCCTCAAAATCTGTTACTACCACTCCTTATGAAATATGGACAAATCAGAAACCCGATCTATCCTATTTTAAGCCATGGGAGCGTGCATCCTATGTCCATTCTACCTCAAGTGCTTTCGGTAAATTAGGACCAAGAGGTAGAAAAAGTATCTTTATAAGATACTGTGAGGTATCTAAAGGATATGTGTTCATTAGTGAACTGGACAATGGACATGTAACAGAGATTGAGTCACGTAATGTCACTTTTTTGGAGAATGAGTTTCCTAAACTGAGAGAGGTTAGCGATAACCTTGATCTTTATAAAACTTTTGAACCAGAGCCTTCTGGACTTGTTCTTTTGAGTAGGAGAATTGAGACAGAAAGTTGTGACTTTCCATCTCAATAAGGTCCGGAAGATGTTCATCTAAGTCCTGAAAGACTAATGGTTCCCTATTCTAGTGGGAGTACGGAACTTTTGCCTAGCAGTAGTACGGTTCCCGGATATGATGAGTATATGAGGAATATTTATCAAAATTGGGAATTCCGTAGGTTTGGTAGAACTAGCATACCTCACCGACGATTTGATGTTGAAGGTGAGACTAATGCCTCCTTAATATCACTAAAGAAACTTGGTGATTCGGGAGAAGTTCTATTGACCATACTTCAGGATGTAGATGAGCCCAAAAATATTTCTGCTGCTCTATCATCTCCACAAAAGGATGAATGGATTAAAGCTATAGAGGAAGAAATGTCTTCCATGACCAAAAATCAGGTTTGGAACCTGGTTGATCTACCTAAAGGACGTAAGGCTATTGGGAATAAGTGGATTCTCAAAGTCAAACATAAAGCAGATGGCAGTATCGAAAGATACAAAGCTCATTTGGTTGGGCAGGGATTCAAACAACAGGCTGGAATAAACTATGAGGAGACTTTTGCTCATGTTGTTAGATTCACGTCCATTAGGGTCATTCTGGCTATAGTCGCTAATATGAATGTAGAATTACATCAGATGGATATTAAGACTGCTTTTCTCCACGAAGAATTAGATGAAGAAATCTATATGATTCAGCCTGAGGGCTACATCCAAAAAGGCTGCAAACAAAAGGTTTGCAAATTGAATAGATCAATTTATGGCCTTAAGCAACCTTTTAGACAATGGTATATTCGCTTTCATAATACTATCATGTCATATGATTTTGTTATGATAGACGAAGATCATTGTGTGTATGTTAAGCGATCAGGTAATAAATTTGTCATCATCACTTTTTATGTTGATGACATCCTCTTAGCCTCAAATGACATGGAACTACTAATTAAAATTAAAAATTGGTTCTCTATCGATTTTGATATGAAAGACATGGGAGAGGCTGAGTACATACTCAGAGTTAAGATTTCAAGAAATTATTCGAAGAGGATAGTGTCTCTTTCACAAGAGACATATATTCGTAAAGTTGTAGAATGATTTAATTGTACTCATAGCAATCCTAAATATGTTCCATTAGTAAAAGGTCATAATTTGAGCAAAGATCAATGGCCAATTACAGTTGAACAAAAAAGGAATATGGAAAAGATTCCTTATGCTAATGCGGTTGGATGTCTCATATATGTAATGTTGTGTACAAGACCCGATATCTGTTATGCTGTGGGCATTGTAAAGATATCAATCCAATCCTAGAATTGCTCATTAGAAAGCTATCAAGGGAATTTTGAAGTATTTGAATACTACTGCAGAATATTCACTATGCTATCAAGGTAGAGACTTAAAGCTGATAGGTTACACTGATGCTGATTGGGGTGGTGATGTGGATAAGAAAAAGTCTACATCCGACTTTGTTTTCCTGTTGGGAGGGGTTGCTATTTCATAGGGTAGCAAGAAACAGACTTGCATATCCTTCTCAATAATGGAAGCCGAATATGTAGCTTCAGCTTATACTGCACAAGAAGTTGTATGGCTGAAGAGATTTTTAAATCACCTATCACTGATCAACTTAGTAGAACCAGTGAATTTATTCTACGACAATGAGGCGGCCATAGCTTATGCTAAGGATCTGCAGTTTCATAGTAGGGCTAAGCATATAGACATTAAATTTCATTTTGTTAGAAGTTTAGTGAAACACAATGAGTTGTGTATAAAACACATATCTACACAAGATATGGTTGCAGACCCTATGACTAAAGTGTTATCTCGAGTGTGTTCGAGAAACATGTAAAGTCATTAGGTTTACGATGGTTTTGTTTATAAATAAAGAATTTTGTTTTTGGCAATATGAAAATCTTGCATAATATGTCAGACACAGAAGTAGCCCACTCACACGGGTGTTTACATTAGTGGGAGTCAAATGTGTTGATTCTTAATTGATATGAGGCAGCTGTTGGACATTTTTGATGTGCAATGTACTACAGCGATAATGCCGTCTTGCTAGAAGAGCAAGATTAGTTATGGAATGTAATAATAAGTTATTACATTTGCATCTTCTGAAATCCATATGATAAGAATTAAGTGGGACTTATCATACCTTCTATCTTGAAGCCTAGAGTTAAGCTGTGGCTATGATTCTAGTATGGTGTTAATTGACATATGTTCCAATATAAAGGAATTTACACCATAACATGAGAATGAGTATATCATGTGCTGTTCGACCACCGAATGGGATAAATGTTTATTGATTTCACAATCCTTGGTGTGAGACTGCATTTCGAGAACTGTGGTTCCCGATCTTTGCCCTTAAGATCCTAAACGTATTCTGAAAGTATGATTCAGTGCTGCTAGCTTAGAAAGTTCATGAAAAGGTCATGGCTTATAGATTCGACCTGGCAGGACTAACTAGAAAAGCAAACTGAATTATTATGGAAAGAATATAGTTAAGGGAGAAGGAACTCTGTCCATCACATTTTGAGATTTGTTGTCCAGGTGCACCAATTGTATTGAAAAGTACAATAGTGGACACGAATAAAATTGTTTGAAATCATAGTGTGAACAATGGAATATGACATGAGTCATAGGGTGAAAGCACATTTTTTCATATGCGAGAAGTCGAGATGCTATTATTCACTTAGCCTGCATGACTGTGCTTATGAATTTAGTTAACATACTTGACATGTGTGGGTCACACGAAATCCTATAAATTGTTATCTGTACATTACTGATTGTGATCAATAATGAAAGAGTGTTATTTTTTGGGCCCAAAATGCATCCATGGTTGATAGTGTTCAACAAAAAAAGTGAGAGATTGTTAGGCCTAAAAATAAAATCCAGCCCAAAATGGTCAATTTACCAAATAGTACCAATAATTTAATTAACTTTCCACCTCCATAAAAATCGAATTTTACTTTCCACCTTGCTAAATTAACTTTCCACCTTCACTAAAAACAAATTTAGGTGAAAAGAAAAGTTGAATTAAATTAGTAAAAAGAATTATTGGGTTGGAAATTAGGTAAAAATGGACAGGGATGACTAAATTGACATAAAGTAAAAAGTAGGAATGAGTTGGCCTAAATGAACAGGGATTTTTTCCCCTATAAAAGAGAACCCCTGTGACCATTTCGGAATAAGCCACCCAGAATTAACACTCAGAAAAATGGAATTACGGTTTAGTACTGTGAATTTTGAGAGATAAACAATTAAGGACATTCGTGGGAATTAGTCATTCGATCCAAGAATTCGTGATCGGGATTCGACCAGCGCCTCGCCAACATCACCCCGGGAGTTTGTACAAGCACGCATCAAGAGGTACTCTCAATTTTGTTGCTTTAATTTGCAATTAATTGAGTTTTACATAATTATAATTATGTGTAAATTATGCATTTAAAAGCCATCAACAAGAAACGTCCCAAATTCGGATTCTATTGATCCTCGGCCATAGTACCAAAATGGACTCTTAAATGTAATTGTCCAATTTTTACTGGTATCGTGGTAAGCTTCTACTTATCAAGTTTATCCATTCTTGTATTCTGGGAATTGTAATCTGCTTCAGTGGAGTACTCTTGTGGATATCTTTGGAAGAAGTAAATTCTTGCTCAAATACAATTTTGTTGTCCGAAATTTTGTCACCCTTATTACCATTCGATATGCTTTTACAATGATTGAATGGTTTCTAAAGTTCTTTGGTTAGTTATCCTATGGTTTCTAAAAAAATTATTTTAGTACCATGGGATAAAAAAATTCATTAATTAAGTCAAACATTATGTAATTAAAATCAATTAAGTCTACAAAAATCTAACAGAATCCTCCTCATCTTATTCGAACCCTGCCCGACCATCTTGATTGGACACATCAGAATTCTCAAATGACATGGGACCATGTGAATATCCATTTGGGACCATCTAGAGCATATAGATTTGATTGGATTAAATAAGTAAAGACTTGATCGAGACTTGGGAGAATTCTAAAAAACTTTGTTCATACAAAATCTTCCTTCACTCCAAATTTCACACATAAATTATAGAATTTCATCAAAATATAATTTATTAAAATATGTAAGAATAAACTTAACTATAAAAAAAGTTAATTATCACTTTTGTCTCCATAGCTTATGACCGATTCTTCGATATACTTCTTAACCTTATTAATCAAGACGAACAATTTGTAGTACTCACATATACTAAGTATATACTACTTAACCAAATATGCACTTAATCAAAATATTTAACACTTTTCACACATGTTTAATAATGCAATTTTCTTTGTCTAAGAAATAATAAATTAAATCTTTTGGTTACGTTGACAACTTAAAGATTTTAATATATTTTTGGTCAATAAATTTGTTGGATCACTCATGGCTCATCTGATAAGACTGATAAAAGAGTAAAATGACAAAGTTTAGAAAAATTACTAATACCCAGAAAGAAAACCTAGCCTTTAAGGCGCACCAAGAAGTTCTTTGAAAGAAGAAATTTTTGTTTAAGATGGTCTAAAAGAGAAAGGAAGAAAATGATAGAAAAAGCCATTTGATGCTTTGAACGTAATAAATTTGGACACATCAAGAGTGATTGTCCAAAGCTTAATTGGAAGAAAGATTTTGATAAGATGAGAGTAGAAAACAAGGGTCATGTGGCCTTTTGGGATGACATAAACTCTAATTCATCCACCTTCCAAGAGTGTGTACAAGAATACTTGAGTTTGATGGAATGCATCAATGAGTATATTCATAGGTAAACAAAAATAACTTTATTTATTATACCTATGATGATCTTTATAATTCCTTTGATGTGGCTATAAGAGAGATAATAGAAGCTGTGATTTATATATACAAAATAAGAAGAAAGTTATGTGTAAGAGATGAAAAGGATCAAAGTTCTTGAATAAGAGTTAGAAAGGTTAAGTCTAAAAAAAACTATTATTGACTACTCTTGTGTCTAAGCGTACGTAGTCCACTAGCCACCCAAGTAATAAAAAACACAAAAGTTCTCATCGGACTAGCAAGATATGTTATTCTTGTGGCCATACTGAACATCTAGCCTAAAAGTGCTAGAATAGCAATACCAATAGAACAAAGAAAGTCTTACCAAGATTGTTAATCTGTGAACACAAATCAAACTTTGCCAAACAAAAATTGGTTGAATACTTACCAAATTTATCTTTTGATAAGAATAAACTCTATGATATATGTGCTAAGGGCAAGCTTATATATATATATATATATATATATATATATATATATATATATATATATATATATATAAAGTCTTAAAGTTATATATATACACCAACTCCTATACAAAGTCTTGAAGAAAAGCATTATAGCTTTATATTTGTTATGATTACTCCATTTATACTTGGTATACTTTTTTAGGGTAAATTACATCCAGCCTCCTCTAGTTTGACGTATTTAACGTTGGCCTCCTCTAATAAGCAAATCGATTAAAAAATCCCATAGTATGGCAAATTTATAAAATTTGGCCCCTGAAGCTAGAACTAGCATATTTCTCTGGCAAGGTGCTACAAAAAATGATAAATATATCCCTGGCCTAAAAAAAAAGGAAATATGGGACAAAAATACTCAAGAGGAGAAAGGGCGGAGGAGGTGGAGGAGGAAGGTGGAAGGTAGATGAGGAGAAGGAGGAGGAGGGGGGAGGAGAGAGGAGAGGAGGAGGAGGGAGGAAAAGAAGGAGGAGGAGGAGAAGGAGAAAATTCAAAGGAAGAAAGAGAAAGGTAGAGGAGGAGGAGAGGGGAGGAGGAGGAGGGCGGATAAGAGAGAGGAGAGAAGAGGAGGAGGAAGGAAAAAGAGAAGGAGAAAATTTGGATAAAGAGGGGGGGAGGGAGAGGGTAGAAGAGGAGAGGGGAGGAGGAGGGCAGAGGAGGAGGAAGGAGGAAGAGAAGGGAGGAGGAGAAGGAGGAAATCCAGAGGAAGAGGAGGGGTGAGGAGGAGGAGCAAGAAGGAGAAAGGTAGAGGAGGAGGGCATATGAGGAGAGGGGAGGAGGAGGGCAGAGGAGGAGAAGGCATAAGGAAGAGCAAATCTGGAGGAAGAGGGAGGTGGAGGAGGATGACGAAGGAGGGAAGGATGAAGAGGGGGAGAGGGAGGAGGCTGGAGGGAGGAGAGGAGGAGGAGGGAGAAAGAGAAGGAGGAAGAGAAAATCTAGAGGAAGAGGAATGAAGAAGCAGGAGGAGGAAGGAGGAGTATGATAGAGGAGGAGGTATAGGAGGAGAGGAGAGACGAATGAGAAGGGAGGAGGAGGAGAAGGGAGAGGCTAGAAGAAGGGAGGAGGAGGGAGGAAGAATGGGAGGAGGAATGGAGGAGGAGGGAGAAAGAGAAGGAGGAAGAAGGTGCAGGAGGAGAGAAAATATTTTTTTTAGGATAAGGATATATTTATCATTTTGCATGGCACCTCTCCAGAGAAATACTCCAGTTCTGGCGACAGGGGCCAAATTGTATAATATTGTCATACTAAAAGGGCATTATAATTATATAATTTGCAAATTACAGGGGTACCAATGTTAAATAAGCTAAAGTAGAGGGGATTAGATTTAATTCACCCTACTTTTTAATGTTAACAAGTGAAACAACCAATATATTTATCAAGTCTTGTAAAAAGTGCAAAATGAGAAAATCTCAGAGATTATAAACATGGATGTGATCATGGAAACTGTCAGAATTGGTGCGTAATTAATAATTAATTATATGCTATTCCATTTGGTTAAATGATTAATATGTTAATTAAATGACATTTACTTGTGAAGCTCGGGATCGACTATCGTGAGTTGCTGGTTGAGTTACGATCACAAACGGATAGATTCATAATTAGATTTCCACAATTGGCCTTAATACAAATCTACTAAAAAATTCAAAACTAATCCCAAATTTTCTTCTCTAAATGGTTTCTTGGGTGAAAAATTTTTAAATTAGTTTTTCAAGATTTTCTCTTTTATAAAGAAATTTAGCGGACGAGAAGCTACTACATGGCATATCGAACATGCATGTCTACTACATGGCATACCATATGGCACCAAACATGCATGTCTACCATGTGATGATGCCATTTTTGGTAGCAACTTTGTCAATGCTAACATCAGTACTTATGTCTGATCTGATGTTATGATGATGTGGCTGCTGATGTGGCATGGGAATGACCTATTAATCTAGGCCTACAGGTCTAATAGGCCTAGCCCCAAACTCACACAATAATGAATGGAGTTGGGCCCAAAGTCCAACAATCTCCAATTCATTTATTATCGATCTCAGTCAACAATGTACAAATTCAATAGTTAAAAGATTTTGTGTGACCAACATACATCAAGTACATTTAGCCAAAATTCAGAACCACAGAGACATAGGTTATTTGAATAGTAGCATCTCGACATCTCACATGCAAATGTATGATATTTACCATAGGACTCAGATCATATTTCATTGTTCATACAATGATTTCAAACAATTATGTTTGTGTTCATTATTATACTTTTTAATACAATTGGTGCACTTAAACCACGAACCTTAAAACATGATGGACATAGTTCCTTCTCCCTTAATAATATTCTTTTCATAATGACATAGTCTGCTTTTCTAGTTAGTCCTACTAGGTCGTATTGCTATATCATAACCTTTTCATGAACTTTTCAAGTTTGCAGCACTGGATCATATTTTCAGAATATGTTAAGAATCTTAAAGGTAAGTATTAAGAATCACACTTCTAGAAAATCGGTCTCACACCAGGGATTGTGAAATCAATGAACATTTTCATCCTATCTAGTGGTCGAACAACACACATAATACTCATTCATGTATTGTGGTGTATATTCTATTTTGTAAGAACACATGTCTTTTAAAACCATACTAGAGTATTAGGCTCAGTTTAACTCTGAGCTTTGAAGACTAATGGTATGATAAGTTCCACATATATCTTATTATATGGATTATAGAAAATCCAAATGCATTAACTCATTAATGCATCCCATAAAAAATCATGCTTCTTAGCAAGAGATATTACACTGTAGGACATGCATAACTAAATATCTAATAGCTTCCTCATCTCATTCAAGAATCAACATATTTGACTACCACTGAGGTAAACTCTCGTGTGAGTGAACTACTTTTTTCTAACATGTTCTATTAGATGTTCATATTACCAAAAAAAATTCTTTATTTATAAATGAAATCGTTGTAAACTTAATGACTTAATATGTTTTCTAATACCTCTCGAGTTAATACTATTGTCATTGAGTCTGCAACTATATCTTACATAGATATGTGTTTCATGAACAATTGTTTATGTTTTACTTAACTTTTAAGAAAATAAAATTTAATATCTATATGCTTAGCTTTGCTATAGAAACACACATCCTTTGCATAAGCTATAGTAGCCTCATTTTTGTAGAACAAACTCACAGGTTGTACAAAACTAATTAGGAAGAGGTGGTTCAAGAATCTCTTCAATCATATGATTTTTATGCAGTATAAGCTAAAGCTACATATTCTGCTTTCATTGTCGAGAGAGATCTGCAAGTCTATTTCTTGCTACTCCATGAGATGACTCCCCCTCCTTATAAGAAAATAAAACCTAATGTAGACTTCTTCTTATCCACATCACTACACCATTTAGTATCGGGGTATCCCTTTAGCATTAGGTCTCTACTTTGATAGCAAAATGAGTATTTTGTAGTAGTATTCAAATATTACAAAATTCTCTTGATAGTCTTCCGATGAGCATTGCTTGGATTCAACTAATATCTGCTTACAATGCTAACTATAATGCAAATATTAGGTCTGGTACATAATATTGCGTACATCAAACATCCAACTACATTGACACAGAGAATCTTTTCCATATCTCCTATTTATTCGATAGTTTTTAGACATATGTCCTTGCCTAAATTATGACCTTTCTCCAATAGGACATTCTTTGGATTACTTTGATCACAATTGAAATATTCTAGTACTTTATGAATATATGTCTCTTACAAAAGAGACACTATCCACTTTGACCTATTCCTCAAAATCTTAACTCCGAGTATGTAATCAATTTCAAAGTTGGAAGAAAACTAATCTTTGATTTTGACAAATAGTCCCATGTCTTTTGTTCTCATAATATGATAATGGCAAATTATTTTATTATGAACAAAAAGTTTGCAAATTGAATATGTCAATTTATGGCCTTAA
>SOPF01023717.1:0-12432 GCA_012979155.1 Hypericum perforatum | reverse complement strand
TTGGCCAATAAAGAAATTTTATTTTAAAAATCGAAGCGATTGCCATGCTTCTTGGGCTTCTTTTATTGGGCTGCGACTTCTCCTTGTTTCAATGTGTTTTTTGCAGCACATGTGCAGATCTTATATTGTCTCATTCACTCAAAAGTTCAAAAAAAAAAAAAGTGTTGAAGTTTACACAAACCCCTTATATCATCAGTCTTGAAGTTTGGGTTCCATTATTCAACAGCTCTAAATGGAAATGGGATTTGTGTTTGAGCTTCCGCACCTTAGCCGGAGAAGGAAATGACAAAAAGAGTTTATGGGTAACAAAGATTAGGAATTTTGTAAATAATATGAGCTACAAACAATATTTGAGAATTCCATATTAAATCTATCAAGTTATATAATAGAGGTGAGACACATATGGATATGGAAAGATAAAAGAGAGAAAAAAAACAAAATTTTTAATATACTTATTTTAAAACATATTCACCTATAAAATACGGATCAAACAATTATAGAAAAAAACAAAAAAACGAAATTTATCTCCAAAACTAAGCACTTTCAAAAAAACACAAAAAAATACTTTAAAAACGTAAAAAATACTTTACAAAACATAAAAAAAACAAATGACATGCACTCTTAGTTTTTCATATGTCCAAAATCAATTGTTACTCATTTGTGATGTACTTTATGAATCGTAAGTGATTTGATAACAAAAAAAAAAAAGAATGACCATTGCATAAACTTCCATTCAAAGATTTGCCTAATAAGTAATAGCTCATATTTTAAATGTAGTTTTGGTAGGTAAGACTTTCCAAATATATTGTATTAAATGTGGCATGACATTTATTTAAAAACATATTGTTTTCTGGTATGGAAAGTTTTTAAAAGTTATTTTGACCATCGCATAAATCTCCATAAAAGATTAGCCTAAACATGAACTTCCAAATAAATTTTTGGTAGGTAGGACTTTTTAAATATATTGTATTAAATATGATATTAAATATATTTAAAAATATACTATTTTCAGGAATTAAAATTTATTTAAAGTTCTTTTGACCATTGCATAAATATTCATAATAGATTTTCCAAAAGATGAATTTTCCAGATACAGTTTTGGTAGGTAGAAATCTCCAAATATATTGTATTAACTATGACATTAAATTTATTTCAAAATATAGTATTTTCTGGAATAGAAATTTCTTTACAATTCTTTTACCATTGCATAAACCTCCATAATATATGAATTCCATGTTACTTTTTTGGTAGATAAGACTTTCTAGGTATACACTATATAGAATGTGGCATTAAATTTGTTTGAAAACATACTATTTTCTGGCATGAAATTTTCTTTAAAATTCTTTTTACCATTGCATTACTTGCCATAATGATTTGTCTAAACATGAATTTTCAAATGCATTTTTAGTAGGTATGACCTTCCAAATATATTATATCAAATATTGCATGAAATTTCTATCAAAATATACTATTTTTATATGAAAATTCATATATATATATATGTGTGTGTATATATATATATAGGATGGAGAAGATCTAGAATATATTGTAAAGTTCTCACAGGAGAATATATAGAACACAATTTTTTTAAAAAAAGATCAATTTCATCTAAAATAAAATTATAACTCATCATGTTTCCAAGCAAGCTAGCATTTTTGGCCATGATAGTTCTCGTTTCATCTTGTAAGTTTATCTTCTTTTCACATCCCGACTAAAATGAGATGATAAAGAGAATTTATGGGTGACACAATTGCAACCTAAAAAGTAAAAAATGGAGTTGTTATAGCGTAAACATGAACTCAAGATATCTCAAATTTGGTAACGTCAAATGCCATTGACATTAGATCCTAGTAATTTTTTTTACAAAGCAATTAAATAGGAACTTCTATATAACGATTTACCTATATGTAACTGATTGAATTCTTTGAAATTTAATAACTTAATTTCTTAAAGATATTCATACGCGGAGAATATCCTATCTCTATATATACGCGTCTTGGGAATGTTGCTATTGTTCATAGAAAAAAAAATCACAACATATGTTATATAAGAATAGAATAAATTCGATATTAAATTGATATTCTACACAATAAAAAGGTAACATGATTTTCAAAAAGCTAGTTTTTTTGTGATGCTCATTCCCATCATTCCATGTTAGTTTATTTTCTGTTTAAGTTTTTATATTTCTCATATGATTTTGTACTTTGTTTTAATTTTTTTGTTTGGTGACCCTTTATAAAAAATAATTTGACTTTCTAGTTCTGCTAATAATCCTATTGGATATTAATAATATGTTACGCAGATATATTGACCTTCAATTTTATTATGTTCAGGTGCTCAGATAAAAGTTGAAGCTGCTAGGAGTGATTGGCAAGTGGAGATTTGTCACACAAGGCAAGATTGCATAGATTTTGGAGTTACGTGTGCCCAAGTTTTGGGTATTTGCGACCTTAAATACTGTCGTTGCATCAATACCGCTTGTTCTTGCGACAAGCCAAAAAAACTGTTTGACGCGTCCGATTTGATAAATAAAAATTAGTCGGTATTTACTTTAATATGTTCAACGAGAGCAATGAAGTATGATTCCTTCATCGATGCTCTAACACAATAAAGATTTGATTATTGATCTCTCGTTTCTGATTTTCGGAAATTTATACATTTCTTATTTTGTTTTGCAATTGGAAGGTGTTTGTTTATGTATAATGGAAAATTACAATTTTACACATTATAGCATTCATTAATCATTAATGCATTTAGTCTCAATAGTCATCTGTTCTTTGTGGAAAAAAGATTGAGTTAGTGTACCAATAGCACCATTGAAGATATTAAATTCCGTGTTGATGACAAATTGATTAAAATATTAAGTCAACTATTATATATTTATAATAAAATTACATTGTATAAAAATATTGGTATAAATAAATTATCTTATATTAAATTTCTATCGATTCCTAATTCAACCCCCTCATATTATGGCAAAAATGCTGCTGTTTGTTTACGAATGAATAAAAAAAAATGAACTTTCAAGATTTTGATTTTTTCCGTTCAATTTTCTGTATATAAATTTATTATTCAGTAAAAATTCATAAGAATGGAATAATAGTGGCAATCTAGAACTATAATATCTTGAATACTCTCAAAATTACATAACGACATCTATTAGTATTATTATTTATTTAATTTTGCAATTTAATATAATGGCATTTGATATAATATTATTCAAAAAAATATGTAAAATATTTTTTTATTCTCTCCAAAGTAATCAAAGTATTTTCAATTCTGACAGAGTCTAATTTTTTAATTTTTTATGAAAATCTCTTTAAATAATATATGGATATCAATGAAAAAAAATTAATCACACTAAAAAGGACAAAAAAATAATTTTTTACTCCGTAATCCGGTTAGAATGAGTCACAACTTAAGATGGGTCTCTGCTCTTAGATACTTTTGCAGAGCGCTTCTCACGATTTCGAATCCTATCCTATCCTAGTCACTCACGTCTCTTTTGGGTCTTTATATACGAATTTCTCCATGGGTCAATTTAGTCCATATTGGCTAAGGTTTTCAAAAATGACTCGGAGGTTGACCCAGAATTGGGTTCGATCAAATTTTTTTTCCTTCTGATTTTTAAGCAATTTTTGGAAATATAGATAGGTATATAGGTAAATAATTTATAAATTTTATAAAAATATATAAAAATATTAAATTTCTGGTCGCACCATCCAGTCCGACCAGATTTTTGGGCAAATTGTTCAATCGGTGTAGAAATTGTCCGGTCCGACCAGACTCTATTTTTTGACATAAAAATGACCCGTTCTGAACCTCGATTTGTGGTCTGACCGATCAGATCATATTTTTTAAAACCCAGATATTGGCCACTTCATTTTGTGGCTGTACAGACACAATGGAGACCCTCCTTCAGACTTCAGTTTCTGGTGGTTGCGTACCAGAAAATATGCTATGTCAGGATCAATTTTATTTTAAAAAATTGTCATCATCTAAATCATCAAAAATAATTATTTAATTATCTAAATTCATAATAAAATATCGGGAGATCTAATATCCAAAAAGTTTTAACATATATATTTCAAATTATCAGATTTACTACCAACAAAAATATTTTTTGCTCGACATGAACGCAGTATACTACAGGCTAATTCTGTCGTTGAAATCGATCCGACTAAGGCCCTGACAATGCTTTTGAACCACAGGATTTGTCCCTGAGTCTTTATTTTAGCACTTTACCTCGCTTTTTTCTATTAATTATTCTCAGAAATAAAAGGAACCTGTGGTTTAATCTTAATTATATCAATTTTCTGGCAACCATATTAGTCCTATAACTATCAATTGGTTGGTACTTTACGAAAAAGAATGTTTCATTTAATATAAGCTAGATCCGTGGTACCGGGGGTGCCACCGCACGTGTACTCCGTGGGGATGAGATTTCATCTTGGAATCCCTTTTTCAAGATTAAATAGGAATGTTGATTACAACGAACTATTATTATAATTATGCCAAGAAACATATAAATTATAGGAAAAATATGGAAATTTTTGAACAAAGAAGAACTAAAATTACTCCAAAGAAATTATTTTCTAATTTGGAAATTTTTTACTCTAACGTATACATGGTCTAATTCAAAAACAACTTCACTTATCATAATTGTCGCAACTTGTTTATTACTCACAAATTGTAGGTTGACCATTTTTTGGTTGAAAATTGATTGATTTATATTATCTTATTAGGACTTTTGACCATTTTAGCTGTCATATATTTTATATTAATATCTCTCCAACTTATTAACAAAAACAATTTCCAAATTACTAGTATATATATATATATAAACATATATAAGTTCCTTCGTCACTAAGTGCATCATTCTCCAATATTTCATAGCAATTTTCTTTCAAATTCTCCATCTAATCTACAATGAAAAAATTGAGTGGCTCTTCTATTTTCACCATGTCTGGTCTGATGTTCTTAGTTGCCTGTATAATGTCCACAATGAATATTAATGAAGCTATCATTGAGAAATCCAATGGGTGGTATCATCGAGTCTACGTTAGGATCATTAATCAATTGAATGTATCCGTTGACGTTCACTGTAAATCAAAAAACGATGATATTGGAGTCAAAACCCTTGCTCCAAATAATTTTACTGATGTTTACAAATTTGATTTTGAGCCAAATTTTTTTATTTTTCATCCCAGCACATTATTTTTTTGCAGCTTCACATGGTCAGGAAATCCACCAAAATCCATCAATATTTATGACGAAGCACGGGATCTAGGTGTTAGCTCTAACTGGGATTGGTCATTGTTATACAATGATAGTCTGTGTCGTATGATTAAGCCTCCCGATGGTCCATATGATTTATGCTATCCATGGAAAGAATGAGAAACATGTGTTGCATTTCATTCTCTTTGTAATGAAATAAGTGTTTGGAAGTGAATGTATTTAGTTTAATAGATCACTTTTATCCGGAGATAAATAATAAATGGGTGAAGTTATTGGCTATTTAACTTTATATATACATGTGTATAAAGTTAAAGTTTATCCACTTTGATGAATAACAAACATATATGACATGTATAACATTAATATCAAGCAAGATTTATTTTAATATTGCGTACCAATTAATGCTCGAATTATGGAGGGAATCATTTGAGCATTTAAATTAGAGTTAACCAAAATAATCGAAAACTTCATAGGGTGGTATACGGAAATAAATATGCACATTATAAATCTCACAATTCTTATGAAGAAGTTGAACGCTGTAACATTGCTATAAGTTTATTACAAATGTATACTAAAAAAATAAATCAAAATCACATTTTTAGGATCTAATAACATTTGCGTGGAATAATTTATTGCGTGAAATAGACATAACATATGTTATATAAGAATTGAATAAATTCGATAATAAATTGCTATTCTACGTAATCAAAAGGTAACATGAATTTCAAAAAGCTAATTTTTCGTGATGCTCATTCTCGTCATTCCATGTTAGTTTATTCTCTCTTAAACTTTTATATTTCTCACATGATTTTGTACTTTGTTTTAACATTTACTTGTCTGATTGACTTTCTCCTAATAATCCAATTGGAACCGCTAGGATTGTCTGATATACTAACCTTCAATTTTCTTATGTTTAGATGCGCAGACAAAAGTTGAAAACGCTAGGATTGATTGGGAAGAGGAGATTTGTCAAACGAAGCAAGATTGCATAAATTTTGGAACTACGTGTACCGAATTTTTGCATAATTGCGATCTCAAAAACTGTCGTTGCATCGATCACTCTTGTTCTTGTGACAAGTCAAAAAGAGCTGTTTGACGCGTCCGATATGATGAATAAAAATTAGTCGACGTTTGCCATAATATGTACAATAAGAACAATGAAGTGTGATTCGCTTCATCGATGCTCTAACACAATAAAGAGTCCCCATAGATCATCAGATTTTGTCGTAGGCAAATCCCCGACCAGGACCTAGCTAAGTGGACACAAAACGTTACCGTTTTCATCACCATATCGCCTAGTCTTCTTGGCTTTCGCCTAGAAACCTGTCAACGATACTCCTCGCCGAGCAATTTTAGTCCCTCATATAGGTTTTTACGAACCTTTTATTATTTACTCCTCGCCTACGTTTATCTTTATCTAATCGCCAACACTTGTCTTTATCGGGGTCAAGAACTCTTATTTCCGTCTTGAACCTGGTTTCCTTAGAACTGTTATTTCCGAGTCCTAGGCTGCCATGAAATCTCACGACCAATAAAACCATAGTTAAGTCATGCCCACAATGGCCCAATCAAATATGAGACCGCAATGACTGGTCCCAAAAGAACCATGCAAGCTACCCACAACGATCCGCAACTGAGCCCTGTGATGATCTTGTTCGTGCTGGACCTGCGATGATTCACAGGAACACCACTCGCGATGATTTGAGACACTCGTGTCTCGCAGTGACCCATCACAAAGAATTCTTTCAACGATCCGGGTTCCTAGTCCCTGCAACGATCCACACCCACAAACACACGAATTCCCGCAACGATTCAAGGCCCTCACACCCGCGATGTCCGGCAAGCCCACACTCGTGATGATTGAGGGAGTCTGCCACTATGATGATCCGAGCTCTCATTGGTTTAATCTTAATTTTCCAGAGTATAATCAACCTACTAAAATATTAACTAAAAATCCTATTTATAAATATTCAAAACAAACCTCATAAATAAAATCATAATAGAAGTCAAACTCTTAAAAATAACTCTAAAATTGTAGATAATAACTAAATATAAGAATATATAAAATAACTACATATGTCTTCGTCCGTATCTCCATAGTAGAGCATCCGCCGTAGCTAGGTGCAACATCTACGGGTAACGAACCTGGAAAACCAAAAACATTGTTGTAATTATTCAATCTCTAAAGGAACAAATAAGAGAAAAATAATATTATTTTTTTCTATTTGAACTCACAGTTGTAATCAGCCCAACCAAGTCTCTTGTGCTCTATATCATACACGATGATTTTATCCTTCAAAATGATGTCTACAAAATATTTGCACAAAAAATTAATAATGTCAGCATTTTCTTTATTAACATTTTGTGCTGCAAGTAATTTATCTTACCTCCGAGAATCGTCTGTTCTTCATTTCTATGAAATGCGATGCACAAGAGATTCTCTTCTAGCTGCAACGATAGAAAAAAAATACTAACAATGAGGGTCTTTTTACACAATCTATCGATCGCTTTTGTCTCCATTGTATGCTTCCATCTAATATACCCGCAGGCCAAGCAACTAAAGTCGGGCACCATTAATATACATGCAAAACCAGTACGATTTGTAAATAATAATAAATATTATTTAGCACATGAAATAGAGCGACTCACCTGTCTAATATAATTTTTAGGCTCCAGATGCATCTGAGCCCCACCAGCGAAATTGAGGCTAACGACCGGAAACATGTGTATCATGCTGTAACATGAATCATAATATATGTTAAGAAACTATCAGGAAATCTATTGAGGCCCGAAGTGTTCAAGTACATGACAATTTACCTGATAGGTACTTCAAAACAATCACGTCCGTTTTTATTAGTGATATTAAACGAACGTGAGATAATAGCTCTAACCTGTAATTAAATTAGATAATGTAAGTAAATCATACTTGGTAGTAAAAGACAAACAAAAAAATTAACATACTTACAGCATTCACAAAAGGGTCGTATGCGCCGGCTACTAGATACGCGAAAGTGGTTCCTGAGTCAACGATCGCTGAGGTTGGATTAATATTAAGTAGTTGTCCATTTAATGACATACTACGTAAATCCAACTCGTAGAATTGCCTGCAAAAAAATTTTGTGATCAATCAGTCAACTCAAATTTAAAGTTATGTTGATTTCAATGATTGAAGCAAGTTTTAAAAGCAATCAAAAGTTTATCACAAATTTTATTTTCAACCAAGTCTAATTTTCTTTGTCCAAGTGCACTATATACTATATATATTGTATGTTCATAAGCAGGGAATGGGAGAGAAGTTGAGGAGGACAATTCGGGCCTCCTTTAAGGCGGTTGCCTCAAGACCTGCCAGGAACGGTGGATAAAGACGATTGCAGTTATTTGCGTGTGGAGACGGGGATAATTTGCTGACGGTTAAGGGTCCGGCTGGAGGCGATAGGTCGATCTCTCGAGATGTTCCTCATTTGGTGGAGGAAGACGATTGCAAGGAACAGCTCCAAGAGGTAACCATTGAACTTACTCGACTCAAAGGTCAGAAATTCCTCTGTTTCTTGAATTCAACCCGTGTGCGTTGTTTGCGTTAGATGGGAAGCATTTCTTGAATAATTGTGTTCATGAGGAGAGAAATTTGTTGACTCATGGAATTCAAGAATAAGGGGGAGCCAATTGGTGTGAATGTGTGGAATTGAATTTGCGGTTTGACTTTTGAGGACAAAGGATGCATGATGAGTTAGACCTAGCAAAAGTAGTTGGCGGAAGAGAAAAAAGAGCAGTTGCAGGTTCGAAAATGTATACTACTGGTCTGAAATATCCTACAGATACATCATTCGTTGCGTTCTTGCAGGGACCAGGACCATCATTTGCTACAGCATTCCAATCTGTTGCAAGTATTCCAATCTGTTGCAAGTCTGCAATTTCTTACTGCGGAAGCTGCCACATTTTGCTGCAATTTTGCAGACAAGAAGTCTGAAATTTGATACTCCACCTGAAGCTAAGACTTCTTTCCATTTCCAGTAGTTGAGTTGGAAAATCGAGACACCAAATGTGCAGTGGGAAACCGAAGCAGCCAAGAACTCAATGTTGCATGCCATTTTCAAGTAGTGTTGAGTTTGGAAATGGTTCAGGTTGGTCCTCTTGAGCCTAAGGATGATGGAAGAGACTGAGGCAAACTTGTTCTGCCATTATGGCTACTAGGATGGTCCAGCGGAGTCCAAAGCAGGTGGATTGAATTCATGTGGGTTGAGTTCCGAAGACACGACTTGGTGTGTCGAACATGACAGCTCAAGTTCATCATTTTGCTGAACCTTGAGGACAAGGTTCTCCCAAAGGAGTTGTAATGTTCATATGCAGGGACTTAGTGTGTTTTGGGGTATGGAGCCTGAGCTCGAGTAAAGAGTTTGAGGGATGTTCATTAACTAGTGCACTCGCCAAAACGGTACACGTTGTTTCGAGTGGCGGAGTTGAGTGAAAACGAAGCGAAACTTAGATGACCGAGGGTGATGATTGGCTTGAGTAAAGATCAAGGTGACGATCGAATTGGGCTTTGAGCTTAGAGGGTGTAAGGGATGTCCCGACGATTGAGTGAAGTTGGAGCGAGAAAAGAAGAGACGGAAAGGTCGAGCTGAGAGGCCAGCGACCACTGGCCTCTCAGCACCTGCTGGGGGAGAACAAAGTCTCGATCTCAGCGCCCACTAGGTGTGCCCCAATGGAGATTTTCAATTGATAGTTTTGTTCTTACTCATATAACAACCTTAATTTTGAATCTGCCTATGTGTAAGTCTCTTTGAGAAGTGTCTTGAACTCTTAAACCAAGAAGGAGCAAGAGAAGTTCCAAAGAGAGTAAGTGCTCGTAGCAGGGGAAAACGAAAAGTTCCAGTTTCCCCAACATAGTTGGAAGTATAGATAGAAGAAGGATAAACATTTGCAATCATTCAGATATTTTATCAGTACTCAATAGAACATATTGTTTCTTCTGTATTTCTCTTCCCTCTCTTATTTCTACCTCTCCCAAATCCTACAATTAGGTTTCTGATCCATAAATTCTTAAATCAAGTTCATTAACTATATAGGCATTAAAAATATGAGGATGGATTTAATCGACTTACTTTGATGGTAAAAGAGGGCTGTAAGCCATTCCTCCGTGTAGCACCTCCCCGAATACGAGACTACCGCCCCCATCTTCCCTCAAACAGTGAGAGAAGACTCTCGGGACGACATGTTGCGCGGACAATTGCGAGATGATTGATAATGGCCCTTGACTGAATCCGAAAATTCCGTCGACGGCCATCTCTAGCATCGCAATATTGCCTGACTCAGCAGTACTGCACCTGTTTCAAAAATCATATCGAAAAATAAGGATGAAAGAAAAACATTCGATGAAGGAAAACATCATCAAAGTTTAATAAATGTCATGTAATAAACTAGAGGTCTTAAGTGAGAATTAGGGGAGTTTCGGGACTGAATTGTAGTATGGCATGTAAACTGCCTATAAATAGGACGAAAATAAAATGTAGCATCATCCTGATATTTTGACAATATTCCTGAGAAACACATGTTGCTTCGTCTACCTTCTTTTCTCTTTCTCTCTCTCCATAATTCTCAATTCTTTCCCAATCTATCTTCTTTAACACTAATTTTACAATTAAGTTTGTTACTGTGGGCAACTTATACATGGCTGCAGATTGTTGAGTTTGGTTGACAGTTGTAAGCAATTTTTTACAGGATGTGATGGTTTTTTCCATCTTCTCACAAACGAAGAAGCGTGGATTTGATTTAAGCATGACATGGTAGTTCTAGAGTAGGTTGAAAATCTTTCTGTTATTGATGGTGGTTTGTGTGGGAACGACATTCATATTGGCTCCAAGTGTTGCCACTTTGGCTGCAGGGGTGCTTTGTTGGGTTGGTCTGAAAGTTGAGCATCACATGTCACATGACTTGACTGCACTCAAAGTTCTACGCGACAAGGTTCTCTCCAAGGGGGAAGTTAAAATAAGACAATCTGATGAGCAAAAGATCATCAAAGTCTAATAAAAGAACTTACCCAAAAGTAAATGGCACATTATGCACATTATTCAAGAAGAGCACGTCAGTTACATAGTGACCAGACGTGTTGCTACCGTCCCCGTAATTAAGTTCGTAATTGCATTTTTTGTTGTCTGAACAAATGCTCGCAGTTTTTGAAGCCGAAGCATTGAAATAATTTAGCCCAAACTGCAAAATCATGAAGTTAGAAACGATTATGCAAATTTAGATAAAATTAAAGTGCACATAATTTTTTTTACCTCAAGCGTTGTAGTATGGGGACAGCCGATACATGATATACATGAGACCCACGGGACATCACTCCCGGTGTCTATGATAACATGGAATTCTACGGGTGGTGTGCCCACCATCACCGTAGTATAGTATAACCTAACAAAATACAAACATCCACAAATTTGTGTTAGAATTCAAAATGAAGGCCCACTATTAATAAAGTAGAAATATTTCCTACATTGGATGTAAACTCGAAAAATAAAATACATAACTAGGCACAATTTCGGTGTTTCCTTTTCATTTATTGCTTCTAAAACCTTCAACGAAAAAAGTTGGCAGAGAAATAATCTCACGTCTACATGATAACTTTCTCACATCTAGTGCCAAAAATTATATCATAATTTTAGTTTTGGTTTCATCGTTTAAACCATTTAATGAGCAACCATAAACAATAATCAATCAGAACGTGCAACATTCAATTTTTCTTTATCAAAAACTCTTTCAACCTTACAACGATCATCCAGTAAAATCACAACAAAACTAACAGTTTCTAAGCGAATCATTCATCAAAACCACATTCTTTAATTGAAAACCAAATAATCACTATTAGAAAAATAATTAACAATAACGATCGGAGCTTTATTTTTTCACTCAACAAGAAACAATAAAGAGCACATTGAATTATTTTTTACCCGGCTCTGAAGTTACCACTGACAGGGAAGAAAGGCAAGCCACTATCGGTGAAATTGAGTATTTGACCATGGCGGACATGGTCGTGGACCAGAGCGGCATGATAGTTGGCACCGGAGAGGGAGTTCGGAGAAGGGAACACTCTCTCCAGCCGCAGCACACCGCCACTGGTGCAGCTCACCAGTGGCAATGCCAATAGCAGCCAGACCAAGAATAGCAGCACACCAGTGGCATGATAGTTTGCTGCTTGCT
>SOPF01023714.1:0-10877 GCA_012979155.1 Hypericum perforatum | reverse complement strand
GATGTGAGCCTTTTTCTATCACTCCTTTTTGTCAAAATGCTTAATTATTTGTCCTCCTTGGACTTTTGATGAAGTCAACCATATCCAAGGTTTGAACATTTCCAATTTCACAACAAGTGGAGGAAAAGTTGAAACAAAAATTTCAAACCAAAGTTGATGCCAAGGTGGTGCATCTAGATACCAATGGAAGTTGGTCCAATAATAAGAATTGAATCCCGAAATAAGATCCACCGAAGATTGCATTCATTTTGTCAACTAATTATAACGTTACATTATTTGATCGATTTTCTCTACAAAACAATACCATTTTTTTTCTCTCTTAGGAAACTTCCTAGGAGCTTTCATTCAATGTCACACTAGTCTATTTATAGGGGACCTGAACTTGAGTTCTTCACAATCACATAACAATCTTTCTTCTACCACATTTGATACAATGGCGAGAATCCCTCGAGCCACCCTTCTCATTTCTTTTTCTCTTCTTCTCTTGCTAATGATCCAACCCTCTCAATCTCAAGCCGGTGGAATTTCCATCTACTGGGGCCAAAACGGCAACGAAGGAACTCTTGTTTCCACATGTGCAACGGGAAGATACTCCTATGTAAACATGGCCTTCCTTTACATCTTCGGCAATGGCCAGACTCCCAAACTCAACCTCGCCGGCCACTGCGACCCGGCCTCCGGTGGCTGCACCGGTCTCAGCGCCGACATTGTCAGCTGCCAGAAGCAAGGGGTCAAGGTGATGCTCTCCATTGGCGGCGGTGTTGGAAGCTACAAGCTAGCCTCTAAGGCTGATGCTCAGAATGTTACTATCTATTTGTGGAACACTTACTTGGGAGGGAAGTCATCTTTTCGGCCACTAGGCGCGGCCGTGTTGGATGGAATCGACTTCGATATCGAGCAGGGGACGGGCCAGTATTACGACGACCTTGCTCGGTTCTTGCAGGCGTACGACAAGATCGGAAAGAAAGTGTATCTAACCGCTGCTCCTCAGTGTCCCTACCCTGACGCCTACGTAGGAACTGCGCTTAATACGGGTTTATTTGACTATGTATGGGTTCAATTCTACAACAACCCTTCTTGTCAGTACAGTTCAGGCAACACTAGCAACTTGATCAGCTCATGGAACCGATGGACCGCGTCGTTGAACGCCGGGAAAATATTTCTCGGGCTCCCGGCTGCTGTTGCTGCAGCCGGGAGCGGATATATCCCACCGGACGTCCTGACTTCTCGGGTTCTTCCGGTGATTAAAAGGTCGCCCAAGTATGGAGGGGTTATGTTGTGGTCAAAGTACTACGATGATCAGACAGGATACAGTACTTCCATCAAGAGCAGTGTCTGAATTTTCAATCACTAGGAAATAAATAAAATATTGTAACAGATAGAGAAAAGTTTTTAAACCTTTCCCCAACAATAAAACTGATGGCTCGCTTTATTTCTTGAGTGTTTACATTTAGGGACATTGAAAATATTCAGATATATGAATGTATACATACTTAATCACTTATATCTACATTTGATGGATCTAAATTTGACAAAATTTATATATGAATCTAAATCTGAAATTTGAAATTAATTGTAAAATGAATATAAATTGGAGTAAGAATCTACAGAATTTATATTCATATTCAAATCTAAATTCCAATCTTTCGATGATGAGCAAGAGCGACGGAGCATGAACATAAAAATCCTAACTTCTTTGTAAAATACTTAAGTTACCGATTGATTAAAAACAAATGGAAATGCCATTTGTTTTCTCTGACTATACGTAATGGATTTAGTGTTGCTAGCCCTAGGAGCACCAAGGGACATGAGTTGAGAGTGAGTCATACATTGCAAATTGCAACAACACATGAGACAAGATTAATGTCACAATAATGTTATTTTTTCCAATGTGTTGTTATTTTTGCATGATGTGCTGTTGAAACCACCAATCATCTCACCGTTGTTTCAATAAACATTTTTAGGAAAATATGTTATTTAAAAAAATTATAGTTCAACTTAAATCCAAGGTTTTAAAAAATGTGATCTGACCACTGCGAATTACCTCCCATATCGTCTCTTTTTTTAAAAAAAATGCCGACCTTGCAAACCGCCCAAATTCTAGTCGGACCAGACCATTTGCCCATAAAATCAGGTCTGACTAAACAGTTCGACTAGAAAAAATATTAAAAAAAAATAGTTTTATCTTCGATTTGAGATTACCCATTTATATAAATACTTTATTTGGTATATTTTATAAAAATTAGTATATTTATATATTATTTTTTAATCTATTGTGTTATTATTAATTTATTACATAAATTTATTATATATACATAAAAAATAAAAAAAATCTGATTTGATCAGTGATTAAATCGGTTAGATTAGTCAACCTAGAGGTCGGACCTAAGTCTGAGTTAACCTCCGGTTCATTTTTAAGAACCCTACTTAAATCTCTATTAATTCGCCGGTCCGGATCGAATAAAATGGGATATAGGCCCATTGGGCTAATCCGACCCGGCCTTTAAACCCAGACCCCCACCCTATCCACGACAACAAATAAAAAACGCGGGAAAATTTCAACCCCGTGGATTTCCCGCCATAATTGCTCTTGCCCTAAACCCCCAAAATTATTAAATTAAACGATACCTCTACCAATTCCTCTCTCCCTCTCTCTCTCTAGACAATCATCACCGGCGAAGGGGTGGAAGAAATGGAGACTCCGGGCTTGGCGGCGATCTGCACCTCTCTGGGAAGTACCAAGGAGGACCAATCCGGCAACCGCGTCTACGTCAAGGGCGACTTCTGTTTAGGTCCCTCTCTCTCTCTCTCTACAAGAGATTAATTTCCTAAGCTTTTGATAGTTTATATTCTTCATTATCGGTTTCGACAGATAATTTGAAGGACCTGCTACGGTTTCTTAGGCGCGATGACCCCGAGAAGCGGGAAGTGTTCAAGCAAATCTGCAAATGGAAGATCGTCTCCAAGGACTTGCTCCCCATCATCCGATTCTACCATAACGACCGCAATTTGGTCCTAAACTCTGGTACTTTTACTTCCATTTAATGTTTCTTTGCTTGTTATGCGTGCTAGGTTTTTTGTGCGTATGTCGTTGACGAGTTGGTTCTTTGCAGTGAAGGTATTGGTGTTCCTTACAATGCCGATCGAAGCTTCCTCGAACGATGTGATTGAACAGACAGAGTATCTCTGGGGATTGAAGTCCGCAATATCTAGCGGAGATGTGATTGCCCTCATTGTCTCGCTTCTCGAGGGCCCTCTTGAGAACCTGCAACGGTAATGTTATATTTCTTAATATGATTTGGTTAAATTGTTGGTTAAAAGTGTTGACTTCATCGGGTATTGGCCAGTGAAATGTTGACTGAGGACGACTGGAAGTTGGTTCAGCTGGTGATGACGTTGTTCCGGAATGTGATTGCAATTCAAGACTTTAGCTTGATGCAAAAGGTCGGGGAATCGACTACCCAGCTATTGTCGCTCAGGGATAGGTTCCTTGAGCTCTTATTCCGGGAGAATGTGATGGATATTGTTATAGTCATGACAGAGAATGTTGGTGGTTCCAATTGCTATTTTAGGAAGGATAACTTGCTTTTGTTAGAGATTTTGCACTACATTTTCAAAGGTCAGGACCCAGGCCTGATCGCGGAAGCTGGTCTTGGTAAATCTATGGTTAGTGTGGTCATGTCTCTATATTTTCTTGAACTTAGGTGCTTATTTGATAGCTTACTTACTTCCCGTAAATTTAATTGGGTAGGCTGGAGAAGACATAAAGGCGTCTCTCGATGGCCTAAAATCCATTATGGAAGAAGAGGAAGAGAAGAAAAGGCTCTTTAGGCAGCGAAATATCAGTCGCCATTCGCAATTTAGTGGAACATTTACACGGCTCACCATGGTTAGAATCTTTACGATGGAGAAACTCTTCTTGAGTTTTACATGGAGTTTTAGTAACTTGATGGCTCATTTATGTAGGATGGTTCTAAAGCAGTATGCAAACGACATCCAGGTTCCAATTCTCGTAACGTTTTACTTAAAAGACATGAAGCTCCTAGGGGTCCTAGTAAAAAGATCGTGTGGGACAACGGAAGAATACCTTCAGTGAAGGGGAACGTAGTAGGATTGTTGCATGATTTTGTCAACCAGCTTCTTTCAGGGGGTTACAATGGTATGATAATGAAATATGTCATATTCATATTGATTTCAACCATCTTCCTCCATATATTTAAATGTTACTCAACCATCAAGTCTATGTACGCCAGTTCTGATGCAGTCAGTTCGTGATGACATTGAAAAGGAATCTCGGGAAATTCAGAACAGCGATGTTGTTGTTTACTTCCAGGTGGCTCAGTTTGTAACATCTTTTCAGCGTCAAAAATTCTTGCTTTCTAAGGTTAGTATTGTAAAATTCACCCTCGGTGTCTCTTTTTGGCTTATTCAAATGTTTGGAGTTCTCCCTTGATGGATTATTCTCCACATTATTGTTTGGCGCTTCCCAAGTCTGCTATCTTCCTTCTCTGACTTCTTGGTCATTCCTTATACATTCAAAGGATTTCTTTAATAAGCAGCTTAATATTGTTCAGATGAATGAAACTTGGCCAATGATGCTGCACCATTGTCGCCAATAGTAATTATTCAGGTTTCCATGTTGTCAAGGGTTTATTTGATGTGAGTTTGATGATGATGCATGGGATTTTTCTTTTTGATCTCTGTCTGGTTTTATGTAATGGCTTTTGAAAACAGCCAAACATGGAAAAAGATGCTTCCCATGGAGTTGGTGATGCTTGTTCGGATAGAACATTCTTCAACGGTGATATGTGCGGACCAATTGCGGCATCGATGAATGAATCAACGTTTCTATTGGTCCTATCAAGATGGCGTTATGCTTTTGATGGATTGAAGGAAACACATGATTACCGCTTTCTGTCTGCGGCTGGTTCTCTCATGAAAACAATGGTAATTATGCAGATGAAGGAGATACCCAGTTATGTATCTCCTTTCCCCATATATCTAATGATGTGCATTTAATATCTTCAGTTATTTCATAGCTACTGACCACTTGCATAGCTACTGATCACTTTCAACTTTTACTATTTGAGATACCTTCCAACGATGAGCAGTGTTCAAGTTTTACTTTGTTCATCTGCCTAAGTTTTTCTGATGTGAAAGGCTTTGATGCGAAGTCTGAACTATTATTGACTTTATGCGTCTTTTTTGTGCCCTATAAAGTCTTATTCATTTTTCTGTAACTGTTTTTATACCCGCAATATGCTGAAGCATCAGCTTTTTCCCCGTGCAGATTCAGATGCTAGATTTGGTGCTGGAATTGCTTCCAGAAGATTTCAAGGAGCCACAAACAGCTCGTATTCTTCTTTACAAGCTATTCTATGACCAAACTGATCAAGGGATGACCCAGTTTCTCTTGAACCTGATTAAATCATTTGACACTCACAAACAACCCAGAAGGTCTGTCTAATATTCTCAGAATTTTATTGAACTCTACCAGTATCTCTTTGATTTTAGCTAGCTTTATCCTTTTTCGTGTATAGGTTTTTCTTGCACATGTTACTAGCAAGAAAATGTGTATCATTTTGGAAATTCTTTCCTGTTTTCCTGCATAATCTCTGGCGTGACATAACTGTGAACATATTTTGCACTATCATGGGAGCTGATATTTTAGGTGGATTTGGATCTTTAGTATTTCTGAACTGTTACTGAAGGAGGTCCTCCATAGTCCTGACATTTGCTGATGTCTCCAATTCGGATGGACGTGCGACTCTTGTTTTCTAGTCTCTGCATGTGCCAAAATTTGCAATCACTTGGATGATAAGATCCTTGGATAGCCTAGGCTGGAATTCTCTTTTGTTCTACATATCCTTCTCACTAATTCATGCGAGATACACTTATCTGATGACAAATGAGAAAGTTAAATCTCCACCTCTTATAAAAGTTTTGCTTTGATGTTCTTCTGGCCAGTGATCTTTCAGATTTGGTGGAAATGGTTCATATCATGGTAAGGCTGATAGAAAATCTTCAGGGCCGTGGAACATTGAGGGTATGTGTGCTTATCAGATTCATAATTTTCCTTATTCCTTGATTGAGCTGATCTATAAAACATTAACTTCATTCAGCCATTTCTCTGCTTTCTTGTATGAATATTTGAATTCCAAATTGCATCTAGTGTTTCCTGACTGCAGTTGGTTGATTCCGAACTGAACATGATAATAGTTATCCATCAACAACATATATCCTCTGAAAATTGAGGGGCTGATGAGTTTGGAATTCCTCATGTTAAAAAATTAACTTTTCGAATTGATGGGAAGTATTTGAGACTTTATAGCGGATATCATCATTGCCCTTGTTATGCTCACTCATGATGCATGCGAAATTGCGAATATCAGCTTCTACATAAATAGATCCTTTTGATGGGTTTCAGAGAGCATTTTTGTTCTGGTTTAACATTCTCATCAATAATTTCCGTTTCTTCTCTTGAAATCGAGAAGCAAATCCTCTTAGGATTGGAACTCACTTGGATATAACTACTTGCTTGTGCTTATCACTCTTTTTGTCTCTGGTCAAGGTTTCTAAAAAAGCGAGGAGGCAAAGAAAGAAAAAAGAAGCGAACAACAAGCAAGAAGCTGGAACTGATAAATGTGATGATGACCAGCCTCCTGCTACTCAAGAAGTTGGAACTGATGAACATCAAAATGTTGATCATATTGGGAAAGCATCTGATTTGGAAGTCTCACAACATCAAAATTCGGTGGGTGTTGATTCTGAGCATCCAGAGAAGATCAACCTCTCAGATGTAGTTGACGAGACAGAGAAATCTGTTCCAGAAGCAGAAAACAAAACGAGCAGTTCTCCTACTATGGAGAACAAAGAGAATAATAATATTCCTGACATGTCATCCAGTTCCGAAGATTTATCGGACGATGAGCAACATCCTGCTACTCAAGAAGTTGATTTCAAGGTCTCAACTTTGGCATCGGCTTTTGCCAGCCATAGCATGATTAAGAATTTATGTTGGTTGCTGGCCTTCTACAAGAGCAATTCAATAAGCACGAATCATTGTATTGTATCGGTGCTGCGGAGGATCACTGATGACCTGTATCTCTCCCCTATGTTATATCAGGTAAATCCTTAAACTGCTTGCTATGAACAATGCTCATTCATATTATTGTATGCTATATAAATATCTTTTCAATGCAAAATATTCCAGCTATCACTCCTGACAACATTCTATAACATCTTGGATGAGCAAAAGTCGTCTCCTGGCAAGGATCGCACTGAGATTGTTGATTTTTTGACAACCTTGGTCAGAAGAATGCTGAGAAAAATGAAAAGTCGACCTTTCCTATTTGTAGAAGTTCTCTTTTGGAAGTCACGGAGAGAATGCTGTTACATGAATGCTGAACATTTATCGGATGAACTTCTAAAAATAAGAAAAGAGACTTCAAAGTGGGGTTCTGCTTCAGCATCTGGAGAAGCTGGATCATCCCATACTAGGGAATGGGCCCCCAGAAACATAGCAGATGCTCTGGGTGATGATGAAGCAGATGTCGTGATCCCTCATGACCTCGGAGATCACAGGTGCGTAGTTTAGTACCTTACTTTTTCCATTGTGCATGTTAACTGACATGAGTCTATGTTCCATTGCCTCGGTAACAGTTATTTTACTTGGGAGGTGTTTCTTTTCAGTTTGTCTCTCTTGAAAAATACTGGGAAAAACATCATAAACTTCTATTTCTTTTCTAGACAGCAAAATTTAGTGAAAGGTGCATGTTGTTGGAGAATGTCCCACATAAGAAGTTGTTAGTGGGATGGGTTGGTTTATAAGGTGGGAGGATCCACCTACCCACTACCTTAAGGTTTTGGGTAGATATGGAAATTCCTATATATGTATCATAGTTTTGACACATTTTCATGAAATGTATGGAGAAGTGACTGAAATCTAGAGTGCTTTATCTTTTCTTTCCCTTCTCAGAGAAGAAAATACCATGGAAGATCAAATTGACAAGGTTCCTGAAAAGAAAAGAAGGCTTGTGCTCACAGAAGAGTTGGGGTCAAGAATTAAAGAACTCTATGAGCAGTAAGTGTTACTTGGCAGAGTATTCAAGTGTCACGAGCACATTTTGGAAGCATGATGTCCCAATGTTTTTTTCTAGGTGTAGATTGAAAGTTGAAACATGATCATTTGGCCATTTTGGATTGTGGTGAAGCTTCTTAAAACATTCTGCTTGCATGTGCTTAGTCAAAGATAAATGTTGCAGGTACAAAGATGATGAGAACTGTTGCCATCAAATAGCAGAATGCCTGGGCCCTGACTTTGAAGTTTCACCTGCGCAAATTTTCAACAAGCTCAAGCAGTTAGGATTATCACTTGCCTCTAAGAAAAGGATGCACCGGAAGGATAAAACAAGAACTATTACTGTTGACACTGTGGATGGGAAAGGAAATACATTGGGAGAAGAAGTTGACCAAGAGTCAATTGAGGCCGAAGTTTCCCTGGACCAATCCCGGTGAGTTCTTGAGAAATCTTTTGGTTTCAAGATTGGTTCAGCTTTGTATCTCGTAGGCAGTCCTAAATGTCTGTTTATCCCTTTCCCTCTTGACATTAATATTTTGATGCTTATGCTTGACAGGAGCAATAAGAAAAGGAGGCGTCCCCTCGGCAAAGATCAAGAGGAAATGATCAAATCGTTATTTGAGAAGTGAGTGTAATTGTCTTGCCACATTTAAAAAGTACTTGATTTCATTAATCAATCGGTTCGATGGCACTACATCTTGGCTCCTCGGACCTGTTGCATTTTTTCTAATTAAGCATTCAATACTTGCCTGTTAATGAAGATTTCTCTGCTTAAGAAGTTAACTGAAGAAAAATTGACCACACCATTGTACTACAACTTGAGACTGAAACTCCAAAAGAAAAAATGGCAAAACATGAATCTTGAAGATCAAGTGATTGGCACTTGACTAGAAGAATGGTTTCTAACAATTGGGATGTATATGCTTCTACAGGTTCCAAGGCAATAAAAGATGCAACCAGATAATTGCAAATGCACTGGCGCCTGATAATTCTTTCACAGCTGCCCAGGTTGCTCGAAAGCTGAAGCAACTTGGCTTGAAAGTTTCTCAGAGTAAGAAATCCGAAACCGATGTAGATCTGAGAGATGACGAACAGGCCGACTCTGACACTGAAGCGGACTCTGATAACGAGACTTTGTTATCTCTGAGTAATAGGTAATATTGTGTTCTTGACTGAGAATAAGTTAGTTCAAAGTTTGTGATTTCTCTCCTCTATTGCATTGCATAGGGGCTAGTTGTTGGCTGTCACTGACTGAAACTAAAGTTCCTTGAACAGTCTTCTAGAACTTTACATTGATTTGGCCTCCCTATTAGTCAAGTAACATAACCTTAAGCTTGCATCTAAATCATGTTTAGGATATGTCCAAATGTCAATGTTTACATTTTTTAACCCAATGCAAACACAAAAGCTTCTCCTTTTGAGAAGTGCCAGATTCATTACAGATACCTTGTTTGGGATGTTTATGATGATTCATAATTTTTTAATAGAATGCCTGGTGATAATGGTTAGTGCATCTACTGTTAAGAAAATATTTTCTTACAAGAAGAGAAATCTTCATGATTTTTGAGCTCTCGTTCTGCATTTCTCCATGGCTTATCTGTGTTAATCTGTTTTCACCCAGAAGCTTGCGCAGTTTTAACCCTTACGAAACTTGTAAGTCATAATATTAGGGGAGGCAACAGGTTCAGGACATTCGTATTTGTTCTTTTCAATTAGTTGGATTTTAATTTTGTGAAGAATCTAGCAAACGTTAAAATCTCTGATATAATTAATACATTTGACTTTCCTTTTTCAGGAAGCAAAGGCAGAAACAGAATATTCAATCAGAACTATCCGGAGATTCAGATAACGAACTGTTAGGCTCTATTCTTAAGTAAGTCTCTACTTTCCAGTTTCCACCTATCATCACCTATTATTCTAGGAAATCCTTGTTTAGAAGTTTCTGATCCGTTGCAAATACCTTAATTTGAGTTGTTTCGGATGATGCATAATTTCGTTTATAGAATGATCGAGGATAATATTGAATCTACTTAAAGAAGAAATTATTTTTCAGAAAGAGATCTTCATGATTTGATCACTTATTTCTAGCACCTCTGCTATGGCTTATCGTTGCGACAGCAGCTAACCATCTGTTTCTGCCCAGAGTCCTCTTCAGTTTATAAACCTGCATCTCCTCTTTTCTTTTCTGAAGATGTTACTTAGCTTTTCAGAGTTGTGTTGGTTAAACATTATCCAGCATTGAAAGTAATTCGTATTCTTAGAAGAGAGAACATGTCCAGGACAGTCATCCTTGCTCTTTGATTTTACAATCAGAGGAGGTTTTAATTTTGTTTGAAGAATCCTCCTAAAGTTGAGAACCCCAATTTATTTGACTTTCCTATTCAGGAAGCGGAAAAAGCAGAATATTCATCAAGAGCTGTCTGAGGATTCAGATAACGAATTGTTAGGATCTATTGTCAAGTGAGCCTCCATCTTTCACCTGTCATCTATTTTTCAAGTCTCTCGGCAACTAACATGTCTTCCATAAATAGGAAAAGCCGTAAAGTTCTTTCCAAAGGGCATCCACTCAAAGGGACTGATAAGCTGGGAACAACATCCACTCAAACAGAACTCATTGACGAAGATCTGCTACTTGATGCTTCAAGAGATAACACTCAGAGGTAAACTTTTGGCTTTGCTTCATGAACACTTGAACTGCGCAAGACTAAAACTTGATGCCTGGTGATGATAATGTTGCTTCAGAAATGTGAGTGGCCAGTCCGCTGCAACGCCACACGAAGACCTACTGCTCAATGAA
>SOPF01023713.1:27172-49632 GCA_012979155.1 Hypericum perforatum | reverse complement strand
TGTCCGGTATAGAAAGATATTTGCCTGCACTTAAATGAATCATCAGCGAGTGTATCAGCAATGGAATGGAAGATAATTTCTGAGAGTAGAAGCATACTTTGTTATATAACCGAGACGCTCGGCCAATGGAATGATTCCCAATAAGCTAAGTATGAATACCAAGCCCTGCCAATGCAAAGAACATCAGATGAAATTTCCCAGAACACGAGTTCTAATATGAATACCAAACCCGACTACGTAGTACATACGTGCTTCCCAGTCGTATAGTGAAGCAGTATGGCAGCAGGACCGAAGGGAAGCAACAGATTGATCTTGGATTTGAACACAACAGTGTGGATACTTCTAACAACACCCTTCGTTGCTGTTTCATAGTCCCCCCTACTGCTTCTCGACTCCAATTCTGCCTCTGGACGAGAGGCAACACTAATCATATCAAATGTTTCGGGCATGACACCTTCACGTCCTCCCAGATTATTGCACTAAATGAACCTGATAACAGACAGACCAAAAACATTCTATCAATAAAACAACCAACTTTTCGAAGAACATACATCAAACACAACAGAGAAAGCATGACAAGACACTTTACTTGCATCTACAGACAAGAATCAACTTAAAATTTGCTTTCAGGAATAACTTTTTATGGATAAACTGTAAGGTTTAACACAGAACACAAAATCAGTCTTATGATCTGCATAATTTGTTTTCTTCTCGATGCAGCAAACCGTTGATCAGAATCCAACACACACAGTAACATGAACACCAACACTTGTGCTACCAGCTGAATTACATTGCAATTACGAGTACACCACTCTCACAACTTATCGCTCAAACTCACCACTTATAAGTTGCCTAAAGTAATAACAGAATTGAATCAGTAAGAGGTCTATTGTTCAAGTGCGAGAATCAAAAAAAAAAATCATTGAAAACCAACAAACAAAATTTACTCTACATAATTGAAGGAAACTAAAGCTGATTTAAATATTACATCTTGTCAACTCTAGAAAGAGAAGTTCGGAATTTTCAATCACACACATACAAACACCGAACAACGGACAAAACCCCAAAACTCAAATGTGGGTCCCAGCTAGCAATAGTTAAAAGGGTAAGAAACGTCGGATTGTTTTTTATTTTAGTGTCTTGGTCAAGAAAAAATTTCTGGTACTGGTGTGCAACGGTTCTATAATATTTTTTTTAGTATTAATTTCGTACTTAACTATGAACAATAGCACTAAATTAAAAAAATTCCTTAATTTATTAGTACAATATTTGTCGCAATTGATCTATTTAGACACATACTTAATCTATTATTTGAGATTTGATATGATAAAACTATTAAATTCGTACATTTGTGCAAATAAAATAGAAATAAAGAATAAGACATGTTTAATTTGTTCGTATTAGTTTGTCCATATTATTTACTATATGCATATATGTATGTATTAATGAAAAACAATGGAATTAAATTACTAGGTGGAAGGAAATAGTAAGATGCTGAACAAACACACGTACCAATCAAGGCGGTGAGACATATTGTAAGAATCAAGAATTGCCTATAGCTTGGATGGAGGTTATGAATGACAAGGTTCAAATGGAGGTGGAAACAAATATCATCAGTACCCCTTCCGGTGCTATCATGATGGAATCGGGATTGCCTGGTGGACTTTACGAACAAACTATGGTACTGGTAATATTGGAGAGTCGAATCAGAAGGTCCATATTGAGAAGTTTGGAATCAGGAAACGAAAGCTGATTAAAATATTTTATCTTCTCAACTATAGAAAGAGAAGTTTGGAAAGATCAATGACACACATACAAACACCGAACAACGGACAAAACCCCAAAACTCATATGTGGGTCCCAGCTAGCTATAGTTAAAAGGGTGAGAAACATCGGATTGTTTTTTATTTTTAGTGTCTTGGTCAACGTGCACATCAGTACTGTAATTTTTTTTTAGTATAAATTTCGTACTTAACCATGAACAATAGCACTAAATTAAAAAAATTCCTTAATTTATTAGTACAATATTTTTCGCATTGGATCTATTTAGACACATACTTAATCTATTATTTGAGATTTGATGCGATAAAATTATTAAATTCGTACATTTGTGCAAATAAAATAGAAATAAGGAATAAGACATGTTTAATTTGTTCGTATTAGTTTGTCCATATTATTTACTATATGCATATAATTATGTATTGATGAAAAACAATGGAATTAAATTACTAGGTGGAGGGAAATAGTAAGATGCTGAACAAACACACGTACCAATCAAGGCGGTGAGACATATTGTAAGAATCAAGAAAACAAAATAAGAAATTAAAAGTTATAAGGGAACATACAGTAATATGCCCAAGTGTCAAATAGAATTTTGTCAATCCTAATCCTAAGTTTTTAGCATGAAGGATAGATCTTCTGTGTACCCACAGGTTAAGCCCGATTTGTCGTACTCCGGAGTTCGTCTATGATCTGTATTCTGAATTATGAGTCTCTAATTTCTGAAATAAGATAGGATTGATATTTGTATTTGACGTGAATATTTATATTTGATTCCGACTTACTGAGTTACATAAACTCACCAAAATATGTAATTTATTTCAGATACGACAGGGGTTGACAGGGCTGAAAGCTAAGGGCAAGGACATGCATTTCATTTTCATTTTGTTAGCATTAAATTCGTACCCTGTTGTTAAGACTTGTTTTGGTTTGACTAATAGGATTTATTAAAGGCTACACTTTGTTTGTGTAATAAAATGCCTAGCGGAGTTAATTAATCCGCGACGGTTATCATGCTTTTACTTCTGGGGCATGACAACTTATATGGTATAAGAGCTTTTTTTAAAAAAAATTAATTAAGTCATGCATTCTGAGAGCCATTAGTTGAGTTAATTGCCTTATGGGAAAATTGAACTTTGCATTATTATTACCAAAGATATATTTATTTTATTTCTGTGTTCAATTGAGACAACTTTTCCTGAAATCACTATGGACTTGATACGTTTATATGATATAGGAGTGTACTAACTGGTATTGCTGGTCATAACAATAGATTAATCAGAGATCATGGCACCTCAAACTAAAAAGATGACTGGAAGAGGAGAGAATTCGGGAGGTGCAACGCAGGAGACACTTGCATTGCCACCAACTGTACCGATGACAACTGGTATTATAGCACCAGGGAGTGGCAATCTACCTCCACTACCGCCACCCCCCATTGATGGCAGCCACCCACCACCTCCATCTGATGAGGATGGTTCACAAGAAAAGGAACATCTAGAAGAGGAGGATGAAGGGGAGGGAATGGGGGAGCAGTCGCCAGCTGAGAATGCTTCTCCGTTGGGGGTAATCCCTCCTATGGTGCCAACAGCTGGAATTACTTTTGAGCCTGCACTTCTGAATAACTTGTGGACCTACCTACTAGCTAAACGACAGCAATAAATAGCAGTAACACTAATGTTAATGGTTCAACTAGAGGATGGGTATCGATGCTTTCAACGAGTGAATCCCTCATCCTTTGAAGGTGCTCAAGATCCAATTTTGGTGGAAGATTGGATTATGGAGATAGAAAAGGCATTTCAGATTGCTCGGATAGAGACAAAGGACAAGGTATTATTTGTAACATATATGTTGACTAGAGATGCACGAAGATGGTGGGAGACATATCAATGAACTTGCCAACCCAGACATGAAGTGACAAATTAGACAATATTTCTTAAAGACTTTCATGAAAGGTATGAACCTGCTCCACTGAGATGACAAAAGGCTAGAGAGTTTGATCAATTAGTGTAAGGAAACAAGTCTGTCATGTAGTATGACCAAGAATTCACCAGGTATATACTAAGGTTAATACGTATGAAATGTGATCATGACTAAATTGCTAGTGTTGACATACTAAATTGGCATATATGTAGGCTATCAGTATTTAAAATAGCTGCAATATTGGATGAAGAGACTAGAGCTCAGAAATTTGAAGAGGGCCTAGCCAAGGAAATGAGGGACTACATAGTGTCATTGCTTCTACCCACACACTCTGAGGTTTTGACCCGAGCATTAGCAATAGAACAAAATTTGCGATATGATGAAATAGACAAGGAGAGTGGTAAAAGAAAAATGGGGCAAATTTCTGGTAATCATACCATTGTTGGAATCACAAAGAAACTATATGGTACCTCACGTGGCAACAACTGGACTAACAACTTGTCTCCTAGTATAGACTAGTGTCGAAGGTGTAGGCGTTTTGGGCATCCTGAGGAGCATTGCAGGTAAAAAAAAGTGTACATGTATATAATATTTCTGAGAAATGAGTAACTGATAAACCTTATAGGTGGGCAAATGGAGCATGTTTCTGCTGTGGAAAAGTAGGACATAGGTTGGCAGAATGCCCAAATATTGAATCTCAAGTCCTATCCACTATCACAATAAATTCTGTACGGACCATTCTACCTAACCCAGTTAGGATAGCGACAACACCATCCATAAAAGCACCAGCTCGAGTCTATGCACTAAACTAGGAGGATGCGCAGCAACGAAAAGAAGACATTATGATAGGTAACTCTTTTGTAGAAACCTAACTATGTAGGAATAGATTATTATAATTTATGGATTGGTAAATTAGTATTGTGAAAATATAAAATGCTGAGAAGTTGACTACCTTGTTAGGTAAACTGTTAGTGGCTGGATATTTAGCAAAAGTCTTATTTGATTCTGGGACTACGCATTCATTCCTATCAAAGAATTTTGTGATAATGCATAAAATTACCAGGCAGGAGAGTGAAGAACCCTTAGCAGTCAGCACCCCCTTATGAAGCACTATTACCATTGATCAGCAATGTAAGGATTGCGAAATTATGATAAGTGGGTGCAATCTTAAAGGAGACCTAAGGGTCATAGGAATGATGGGATTTGACGTGATACTAGGAATGGACTGGCTTACCAAATATCATGCAGTGATAGACTGTCGGAGAAAAATAGTAATCTTTCAGTTGCTAGGGGAGATAACAATATCCTATGAAGGTGAGTCAGGACAAGAAATATCTCAAATAATTTCGGTGCTAGAGGCTAGGAGACTAGTATGAAGTGGAGCAATAGCATTTCTAGCATCAATACGAGACACAAGATTAGAACAAGTATTAGAAGACATACTTGTTGTTCAACAATTTCCAAATGTCTTTCCAGAGGAAGTATAAGAACTACCACCAGATCGAGAAGTAGAGTTTCAGATAGATCTGATACCTGGGGTGAGTCCAGCATCTAAGGCACCATATCATATGGCCCCGGTAGAACTGAAAGAATTAAAGGTACAATTAGAAGACTTACTAGTGAAAGGATTCATTCACCCTAGTATATCTCCATGGGGAGCTCCAGTTTTATTTGTCAAGAAAAAGGATGGGACCATTGCCAAGAATTGAAGATTTGTTTGACCAGCTAAAAGGAGCGCGAGTATTTTCCAAAATTGATATGTGGTCAGGATATCACCAATTGAAAATAAAGGAGGAAGATGTACACCTCATGGTATTCCGTACTCGGTATAGACATTATGAATTTATAGTTATGCCCTTCAGATTAACCAATGCTCCTGCCAAGTTTATGGATCTTATAAATCAAACTTTCCAGCCATACTTAGACAAATTTATTGTGGTATTCATCAATGATATCCTGGTATATTCACCTTGCAAGGAGAGCCATGAAGAACATATGAGAACTGTACTTGAAATACTCAGGGCAAAATAGTTGTATGCCAAATTTAAAAAGTGTGAATTTTGGCTTGAAAAGGTAGCATTCTTAGGGCATGTGATATCTAAGGAAGGATTATCAGTAGACCCCGGCAAGATTGAAGCAGTAATGAATTAGGAACAGCCAAGCAATGTCTCTGAAATATGAAGTTTCCTTGGATTGGCAGCTTACTATCGAAAGTTTGTCGAGGGATTTTCAAAAATAGCTTTGCCATTAACGCGGTTAACCCAAAAGGGGGTGAAGTTTGTGTGAGATAGAGAGTGTGAAGAAAACTTTCAAGAACTAAAGAAGAGATTAATATCTGCTCCAATCTTAGCTCTACTAACCGAAGGTGTAGATTTTGTGGTTTATAGTGATGCCTCAAAAAAGGGTCTTGGTTGTGTACTCATGCAAGATGAAAAGATTATTACATATGCCTCTAGGCAACTCAAATCATACAAGAAAAACTACCCCACTCATGACCTAGAGTTGGCTACTATAATTTATGCATTGAAGGAGTGGCACCATTACCTATATGGAGTACTTTATGAGATATACACTGACCACAAGAGTCTCAAATATATATTTACTCAGAAGGAACTAAATATGAGGCAAAGGCGTTGGTTAGAACTAGTCAAGGATTATGATATTGGGAATCACTATCACCCTGTTAAGGCTAACATGGTAGCTGATGCCTTGAGTTGGAAAAATTCTTATATATCAAGTTATGAAACAATAGAGCAAGAGAAATTAGTGGAGGAGTTAAAAAGATAGGGAATAGAAGAAAGCAGACTAATGATGGGAACAATAGCAAGCCTAATGGTAGAATCGTCACTACGAAGGTTGCTTAGAGAAGGGCAATTAGGGGATGTTACTCTCAATCCGATACATCGTTGAGTCAAAAAAGGAGAAATAACTGAAGACTTCCATATTGGGGCAGATACGTATCTATATTTTCGAAATAAGCTCTGTGTTCCAGCTATAAAAGAGTTAAAGAACCTAGTACTCGATGAAGCTCATAACGCTCATTATACCTGTCATCCAGGAGGGACTAAAATGTATAAAGATCTCAAACAGGAATTTTGGTGGTCTTATATGAAGAAGGAAATAGAAGATTATGTAGCTAGTTGCATGGTTTGTCAACTAGTCAAAGCAGAACATCAATGACCAGCTGGAACATTGCAACCACTATTCTATAATGGAAATGGGAGAAGATCACTATGGATTTTATAACCAAGCTTCCAAGAAGTGTACATAGAAAAGATGCCATATAGGTAGTAGTAGACCGACTAACAAAAGGAGCCTATTTCTTAGCATACAAAATAGGTATGTCTATGGAACATATGACAAAACTATACTTGAGGAAAGTGGTACGTTTGCATGGAATTCCAGTGAGCATCACCTCCGATAGGGACACCCGATTCATGTCTAAGTTCTGAAAAAGTCTTTAGGGGTCAATGGGAACCAAATTACAATTTAGTACGACCTTTCACCCATAATCAGATGGACAATCTGAGCAAACTATAAAAACACTAGAGGATATGTTACAGGCATGTGTGCTAGACTTTAGGTTGTTTTATTTGATTTTTACTTATCTTTGTCTTAGTTTTGTTTATTTCATGTTTTTAGTTGTGTATTTTGATTTCTCATTGTGTTTTATGGTTTTAAGAGCTAATTCAAGGAAATGGATGACAACCGAGCTAGACAAGCGGATGCATGGATGAGAGAAAAGGTACGAAGGCAAGAAGAGCAAAGCTGAGGATCTGGCACACGCCAGAGGAAGTTGGTGCACACCAGAAATACACCAGAAGCAAATGACCACTAGCAAGAATGACCAGATGTGAACGATCGAGCACCTTAAGATCTAGTGCACGCCAGACTAGACAGTGACAGAGCAACCACTTGCCTCTTTGAGTGGAAAACACTAGAGGGGGCTATGCACTTGGGAATTTTGGGCTTCTTGTGACCTTGGCAGACCAATATGGAGGATTGGTGGACAGTAGTTAGGATATTATGTTAGTTTATATTTGTTTTGACTTTTGACTTTTGTTTTATGTTAATTAAGTGCATTAGTGTAAAAAAAAAGACAAGTGTGAGAGAGTGAGAGAGGACGAATTTTGGCCATCTTTTAGTGAAGAATGTGAGGAAGAAAGCTGGCTTCACCCTTGTAAAGCTTTCTTCACTTAAACTCTTCATTTAGTTAATTAATGCTAAGTATGTTCATGTTTATGTGTATACTGTTCTTTGCAAGCATGTGTGAGTAGTTAATCTTTGAGTTTGGTGGCTTAAAGCCACTACTTAGTCACGGTTTAGAGGGTTAAAAACATGATGAACATGTCAAACTAACAAACTTAATGCCATGCTAAACTTGCTTGATCACCAAGGTTTGAAGTTAGTTTAAACTTGAAACTGAGAGGAGATAGTTTAAATGGAAAGGTTAGTTCGATAAGTTGCTAGTTCGAGTTGCTAATACTCTTACTCAGTGATTTATTGTCCTTAAAGTGATGCATATAGTTGGTTCGTTGCTGTGCTTAGTTGGTTTTTGGGGTCGAGAGAACATCTTACCATTCTAAGCATGGTAAAGAAGCAATTTAGACCATTCTAGCATGAGAGTGTAGTTTGGTTGATTTCGAAACACTAGGACCATGTTATGTACTTAGTAAACCTTCTGAATTCGATGATTATTGTAGTTTTAAGTTCACCTTGCTCATTTGTGCATATTAAGTTGTTAAAAATCTGTTAGAAAACCAAACCTTCAAGTAACTAAGTTCATAATTTGTTAGATTCGTAATCCGACTTAGAACAAGTGTTTTAATCAAACCACTTCATAAATTGATCTTAGTCAAGTTACTAAACCAAGTTGAAGCTTTAAACTCAATCCTTATGGGACGATTTTCCCTTACTTACTCATTTGTGCAACTTTGCTTAAAAAACTGCTGCGTTGGCGCACGCCAGAAATAGGTGGCATATGCCAACTTTGGCCATCTGAGGCAAAAATTCTCATGCTAGAAGAGTTGGCGTACTCCAACTCTTCTAAATTGTTAAACCTGGCGCACGCCAGGAATTTTTGGCGTACGCTAGGTTGTCCAGGCAGACGACCTGTCGTTTAGAAAAATAGCAGAAAACTTATAAGGATAAGAGCAGACCCTCTCGTCTTGGGAACAAATTGGTGCCGTTGCCGGGGATCTAGTTTTAAATAATCAATTTGGTGAACGAACTTAGAATAAGAAAATTCTTGTTTTTATATTATAATATATATAAATATTAATAAAAAAACCAAAAAAATTATAAATTTTATCGTTACTTGCAACACAAGTTACTTGCGAGGAAAGTTACGTGCATGCCCTTAACCAGGTTAATAAAAAAATTTCCGTTAGAATTTGAAGAAGACATTACTCGAGTAGAAAGGTCATTGCGCAAAGCAAAAAGAGATAAATCAAGGATGTATCAAAGATAAGAAGGACAAGGAGCTGTAGTTCAAGCTCCTAGAAGATCTTTAATGGACCATAGAAGACTGACTTATGAAGGAGCAAAAACTGGAATCTAGCAGCCAGTTATTGAAGCTAATCACTTCGAAATCAAGCCGGCAGTGATTCATATGCTTTAAGCATCGAGTCAGTTCTATGGACTATCTAATGAGGACGCAAATGACCAACTTAGAAACTTCATGGAATTAGCTGATAACTTCAAGTATCAGGGAGTATCTGATGATACTGTTAAGATACGAATATTTCCATACACGCTTAGGGACAAGGCTAAACTATGGTACAAGCAACTAAAAGATTCTCCAATAACCACTTGGGAGGAACTTGCCAATGATTTTGTGGATAAATATTTCCATATTCAAAGACAAGCAAGCTCATCAAAGATATCACTAACTTTGAACAATTTGAAGGTGATTCTTTGAGTTAAACTTGGGAAAGATTTAAGGAGTTACAAAGGAGTTACCCTCATCATGGTTTAACAAAGGAATCTTTGCTCAAAACTTTTTATTTCAGCCTTTTACCTACAACAATGGGAACTGTTGATGCTGCCTCTAATGGGAATTTTCTGAGGAAGGAAAGAGATGAAGCCTTCCATATTCTGGAAGAATTGGCAGCAACAAACAGGATAGTCACAAATAAAAGAAGAAAGCAACTAATGAGAGAGCTGAGAGAACTAACTGAGCAAAGCGAGAAGAGTGGAATGATAGAACTTGATGCTTCCTCAACATTTCAAGCTAAGTTAGATTTAATGGCAAAGCAGTTGCGAGACTTGACTATAAACAAAGTTAATGCTGTCGCTATTCAACAAAATTGTGAAGCTTATGGTAACATTAGCCATGAAATTAGTCAATGTGCTATGATGAACTAACAAACTGAGCTAGTCAATTTTGTTAGTGGTCAATGACAATAAGGAAACCCAATGGGGAATAATCTATATTCCTTAACATATAATCCTGGATGGAGGAATCATCCTAACTTCTCATGGAAAGACAGAAGCAATGAAGACAATATGGTAATTGTCCCTGATAAAGGACTTCCATTATGAGCACCACAACAAGGACCACCACCTGGTTGAACCACGTGGATTTTTAGGAGAAAGAATGGGGGCCCTAGAGGAAAGATTTGACAAGGTAGAGAAATTCATCCAGCAAACTGGAGAATCATCCACTAACCAAAGTAAAATACTGAAAGCCTTGGCAAGTCAAGAAGCAAGGCAAAATAATTTAGAACAATTCCTTAGGGGGCAATCAACTGCCATGCACAACATGGTAATACAACTTGGGGAAATTGCAAAGGCAAATGCCCAAAGAGCTTCAGGTTCACTCCCTAGTTCTACCGAAGAAAATCCTCGAGGTCACGTTAACGCTATCACTTTAAGAAGCGGTAAAGAATTAGCTTCTCAAACAGTCAATGAGAAGGCTAAGGAAAGTGAAGTAGTAGACTCTAGCTAAGATAAGGTTGAAGATGTAGAGGAAGAAGAAGTTTACGTATCACCACCACTAATGATTCCCATTCTACCTTATCCTCAGAGGGTAAAGAGAAAGTTGGGAATGGATGAGAAATTTCTCTGCTTTATGGAGAAAATAAAGGATGTACAGATTAGTGTCTCTTTCTTTTAGATGCTAGATCAAGTTCCACACTATACCAAGTTTCTTAAGGAACTCATGACGAAGAAGAGAAAGTGGGAAGATAAAGAGACAGTCGCCCTTACGGTAGATTGTAGTTCTCTAATTTCAACAAACCTTCCTACTAAGCTTCAAGATCCTAGGAGTTTTATGATTCACAGTTTTATTGGTGACATTGAGTTTCTAAAATGTTTATGTGATCTAGGCACAAGTATCAACTTGATGCCTTTATCGACATTTCGAAAACTAGGGTTGTGTGATATAAAGCCAACTTCTATTCTACTCCAGTTGGCAGACCAAATAATAAAGAAACCATTTGGTGTGATTGAGGATGTCCTGGTTAAGATTGACAAGTTCATCTTTCTAGTTAACTTTGTGGTTCTCGATTTTTCGGAGGACAAAAACTGTCCATTAATTTTTGGTAGACCATTCCTTAACACAGCACATACATTGGTAGATGTGCATAATGGAAAATTAGTTCTCAGAATTGGAGATGAAAATGTTGAGTTTAACATGACAAGTGTGATGTGCCATCCTCTCGATGAGGGGATGTGCATGAAAATTGACGTAATTAATGAATGTATTCTCGAATTCTGCAAAGAAAATATCTCTAGAATTGAGGATAAAGGACAACAAGAAGAAGAAGAGGAAATTGTGGAAAGCATAAAGGACAAAGTCAACAAGAAAAGTCTACTTGAGAAATTAGAGATTCATTTGAAATATTGAACTCCACCATCAATTGTGAAAGCTCTACCCTTAGAGTTTAAAGAGCTACCACCGCATCTAAGGTATGCATTCTTAATAGAGGGAGGTTACCAATTATAATCTCGAACAAGCTCTCCAAGGATGAAGAGGACAAAGTGCTTGCAATTATGAACAAAAAGATTAAGGCAATTGCTTGGCAAATCTCCAACATCAAGGGGATAAGCCCAGAAATTGTGATGCACCATATTCACATGGAGGATGGAGCAAGGCCAAGGGTAGACTGAGAAAGGCAACTTAATCCAAACATGAAGGAGGTAGTGAAGAAGGAGGTGATCAAGCTTCTAGAAGCTAGAATTATCTATCCAATTTCGGATAGTAAGTGGGTTAGTCCAATCCATTGTGTCCCCAAGAAAGGGAGAATGATAGTAGTAATCAATGATGAGGGGGAACTCATTCCAACACGTACTGTGATTGGTTGGAGGGTGTGTGTTGACTACAGAAAATTGAATGATGCCATATGGAAGGATCACTTCCCTTTGCCATTCATTGATCAAACTTTAGAAACAATAGCAGGGTATTCTTACTATTGCTTTTTGGATGGGTAATCAGGGTACAACCAAATAGCGATATACCCCAGAGATCAGGAGAAGACATCTTTCACCTATCCCTTTTGTATTTTTGCTTATCACAGAATGCCTTTTGGATTAAGTTGTGCACTAGCAACATTCCAACGTTGTATGGAGTCCATCTTTTGGGAGATGAACGAGAAGATTATGGAAATTTTTATGGATGACTTCTCTGTATTTGGAAATTTATTTGATCATTGTCTGGAAAATATTGATAAGGTACTGGAAAGATGTGAGGAAAAGAATTTTGTACTCAACTGGGAAAAGTGCCATTCTATGGTAGACGAAGGAATAGTTTTTGGGAACAAAGATTTCTAAAGTTAGAATGGAAGTGGACAGAGCTAAGATGGATGCGATAGAGAAGATGATTGCACCAACCACAATTAAAGGAATTAAAGCCTTTCTGGGTCATGCAAGCTTTTATAGAAGATTCATCAAGAACTTCTCTCTAATTGCCAAGTCTCTCACAAATTTGTTAGTAAAGGACGTGTCCTTTAATTTTGACGAGCAGTGTTAGAAGGCATTTGATGCCTTAAAGAGAGCTTTAGTAATAGCTCCGGTTATCTCATCGCCAGATTGGAAACTTCCATTTGAGCTAATGTGTGATGCAAGTGACTTAGCTTTAGGTTGTGTGCTTGGATAGAAGAAAGAGGGAAAGTTACATGTCATCTACTATTTTAGTAGAGTATTGGCAGGAGCACAACTCAATTATACAACCACAGAGAAAGAGTTACTTGCAGTCATCTACGCTTGTGACAAATTCAGAGCATACTTGCTTGGTTCAAAAGTTATAGTCTATACTGACCATGCTGCTTTGAAGTATTTATTCTCAAAGCAAGATGCTAAACCTCGCTTGATGCACTGGATTTTATTACTTCAAGAATTTGATTTATCAATCAAGGATAAGAAAGGAGCTGAAAAAGTTGTCGTAGATCATCTCTCTTGGTTAGAGAAAAGCGACAAGATGGAGAAAAATGGTAAGATATAGGAAGAGTTTCCTGATGAAACTCTGATGACAATAAGTAGAGTGGAAACCCCCTGGTATGCAGATTTTGCCAACTTTTAAGTTGGAGAAATTATTCTAACAGGCCTAAGTTATCCTCAAAGGAAGTAATTCCTAAGGGATGCTAAATTGTTTATTTGAGATGATTCGTATCTCTTTAAGAGATTTAATGATGGGGTGCTTCAATGATGCATTGCTGATTGGGAAATAGCTAATATTTTAGAGCAATGTCACAACACTACTTACTCAGGTCATTATGGAGTAATAAGGACTGTAGCAAGGGTATTTGAGTGCAGATTCTATTGGCCTTACATATTTAGAGATGCACGTACCTATGTGAAACAATGTGATCGCTGCCAGAGAACGGGTAACATATCAAAAAGAAATGAGATGCCATTATCTGGTATTTTAGAGGTTAAGCTCTTTGATGTGTGGGGGTTGGACTTTATAGGACCTTTTCCCACATCGAATGGCAACAAATACATCTTGGCTGGAGTTGATTACGTTTCAAAGTGGGTAGAAGCTTTGGCATCTCTTACAAATGATGCTAGAGTTGTTATCCTATTTCTTAAAAAACTCTTCTCGAGATTTGGAGTGCTACGAGCAATAATCAGTAATGGTGGATCACATTTCTGTAATAAACTATTCAAAGTCCTACTTAAAAGATATGGGGTAACTCATAAGGTGGCAACACCTTATCATCCCCAAATAAGCAGACAGGTGGAGCTTTCAAATCGAGAGCTCAAAAAGATTTTGGAAAAAATGGTTGGATCGGCTAGGAAAGATTGGTCGAATAAGCTCGATGATGCCTTATGGGCATATCGAACAGCATTCAAAACTCCAATAGGAATGTCGCCTTATAGGATAGTTTAAGGCAAGGTATGCCATCTTCTTGTGGAACTTGAGCATCGTGCGTTCTGGGCCATCAAGATCCTTAACTATGATTATAAAAAGGCAGGAGAACGAAGAATTCTCCAACTCTATGAATTGGAAGAAATTCAAGATTTTGCATTCGAAAGCTCAAGACTCCACAAGGAAAAGACAAAAAAAAAGACATGATGCCCATATTATCAGAAAAGATTTTAAAGAGGGTCAACATGTTCTTATTTTTAACTCTAGATTTAAACTCTTCCCTGGGAAGCTCAAATCTAAATAGAGCGGACCTTACATGATTATGAAGGTGTTCCCTTTTGGGGCACTTGATTTATAAAGTACCAAGGGGGAGGTATTTAGAGTTAATGGCCAAAGGTGCAAGATCTACCTAGGAGGAGACATCATTAACCAAATTGCGGAAGTGCAATTGGTTAATATGTTGAATAATACATAAACACGAAAGTAGTCAAGCTGACGACTTTAAATTAGCATGTTTAGGTTTATTAGGTTTATTTTTAATTTTATTAGTATTTACTTCCATTATTATTTCGCTAATAGGGATTATATTATTTTCTTTTACGTGCAGAGAAAAGAGAGGAAGAAATGTTTTGCTCAAAGTACATTTTACTAGTAAGTTTCCTAGTGAAAAATAAGCTTCCACTAGAAATTTGCCTAATTATTCTCCGTACCCCAAAAGAAACTTTGAGAATCAAGTGTCGTGACTTACGACATGCCAGTCACCTCTTGCCAAAAGTGAGAACCATGGAATTAAATGGTGGCTCCACTAGGCGTAACACCAGAAGAGTTGCAAGGAAAGGAATTAGTATATCATGGTACTCCGATTGTGAGGTGTGTCTATTAAAACAAAAAGAGATGGATCAGTAAGAAAAGTGGTTCTCTTTTACCTGTCAGAGGATAAAGAACATGATGTTTTGTGTTAAGTATATATTGTTGCTTAGATTACTAATCTCAAAGAAAATCCCCATGGACATTTGTCTCGTCATTCTGAAGCAAGCAAAAGAAACGTTGAGATTCGAGAGATGCAAGGAGAATTTGGAGAGACATTCGAGAGGAACATTGAAGTGTACGTACAGATGAAGGATGGCGAGATTTTGGTTTTGTCACATGTGTGGGAAATTGGAGCATGACGGTAGTTGCAGGAAATATAGTAGAATTTCACAAACCGAGAGAACTGTACTATTGTACCAAGACCCCGTTAAGCTTTGTGCTGAAAGGGTTGCGAGACCAGGAAGTTCGTCTTGTTAGGCTTCGTGCCAAAAAGATCATGATATTTGACAATCCGTCAAAGTATGACCCATCAGAATAGGGCGTCTGGTTTTCAAGCTTTCCAGGAACGCAGCATAAATTAATTTGTTAGTTTATGTGTTTAGATGTATATTTGTGTGTTGTTATCAATTTGTTAGTTTATGTGTTTGTTAGTTAGTTGGCATAGATAGAATGTAAATGGCAAAAGCTATTTTCACCAAAAATTCACTGACTAGCGCACGCCAGAAGTCATTGGCGTACGCCAATTGTGCCAGACAGGAAGATCTGGCGCATGCCAGAAATTAGTGACGTGCGCCAGAAATGGGAAAATGGAAAATCTGGCTTACGCCAGTTGCTTCTGGCGTATGCCAGCTAGGTCAGAATGGGGGTAAAAATTTGGCAGTGGCCAATTTTTGGTCATAATTCACCATCCACCAGAATTCTCAAATCTAAAACCTAGATCTACTCTTACCCAAGCATCCCGGATACTTTTGCCCAACAATGTCAAGAACTGAAGGATCAAGCTGGATCATCAGGAGGAATACAGGGAAGAGCGCGTGGACTCCTACACCATCAGGGTCAGGTTCTTTATCAGATCGATCCAGAGACATCCGCCACCGCTACAATGCTCCCTTCGTAATCTTCAATGATTGGAAGGGAGAGAAGTACCAAAGATTCTCTCGACTCACTATTGTTGGTCATTTTAAGATTAATTGGAATGAGATGAGAATTTTAGGGGTAGCTGATGAGTTGGATGAGGTATTTAATAAGATGGGATGGGGGTACTTCAAGGATAGAACAATATTAGCTAGACAGGAGTTAACATTAGAGTTCTACTGCACTCTGCAGGTTTAGGTGAATAGGTGTTCATTTACTGCACGAGTATTTGATACTGATTTTAAGATGGATGAAGCTGAATTTGTTGACCTCTTTGAACTTACAAGTGGTGGTGGAGCTTTAGATTTTAAACCCACTAGTTTAGCCCATCAGGCTTGGCATGAGATTACTGGTTTAGCTCGATATGAGTCAGAGAGGGTGCCTAATATGCTGATTAGAGAACCATACTTAGGTATCCCCCATCGCTTTATGACTCTAACCTTCTGTGGTCAATGGGAAGAGTCTAAAGTGTTCTGATCTCAACTATATGCCATTGACTGCCTCCGCCACGATGTTAAGTTTAACACTTATGCCATGGTGGTTGACTTCTTTGTATGTTCGATTAGCGATAGGAAACCTAGGCATCTATACCTAGGTCATATCATTTCTCGCATTGCACGTCACCATTTTCCTATGTGGAGCTAGTGGATCTTGACTTTGACAAGCTCAACTACAGTAAGCTGATCAAGAGGACGATGATAAGAGATAGCGAGGAGATAGTGTAGTACAAGCCATGGGAGGAGCGCCAGGCAGTTCTAGCTACCCTTACCAGATTGGGCCTTCCATCGCCAGTACAACAACAGATCCCTCAGGAGCAGGACCCGGAGGATGAGCATTATGACGAGGCTGGCACCAGCCATCAGTCTCTATGACCACAGGAAGATCTCCATGATCAGTTTTTTGCGATGCAGTTGCAGCTGCAGGGCTATAAAGACCAACTTTAGGAATATGGCGCACAGCTTTAGCATGTGATGTCATCGACTGCTTGCATTGAGGAGTACCAGAGAGTTTAGATAAAGGAGCAGCACGCATTCTACGCTGAACAACGAGCATTTATGGAGCAGCAGAAGGAGCAAGAGTCGTGGATGCGATAATGGGCTGAGAAGTTTGGTGGTGGATTCATGTCTCCACCACAGTCTCCACCGCAGCCTCTAGCACGAGATTGACAGGGAGCTCCTACTTCCTTAGTCTTTTTATTTATTTATTTTACTTTATTTATTTTTATTTTTATTTGCTCTTTTGTGTGTTAGATTTTTTGTTAAGTTTGTTTGTTTGCTTATCTTTGCTTTTGAATTCTGGCATGTTTGTGTTTTTGTTTTTGTGTGATATTTGTGTTTTTTATTGCGTGTATTAGACACCTTGAGGACAATGTGTCATTCAAGTATGGGGGAGGTTCCTTTCAGGAATCTTTCTTTTTAGGTTGTTTAGAGTGTCTAAGACGTGTAGGTTCAGACTTGGCATGAATTTTTCATAAATTTGACCCCTTAAAAATTTTCAAATTGTGTTAGATATTAAATCCTTAGTTAGGGATTTAATTCGAGCACAAAGCTTAGGAATTGGTAGAAACCTCACACTCTGTTGTTTAAGCGAGTAGTTTCACTTTGTAGACTAGACTAGAGGGTTTTTGAGTGTACCTTGGGAGGATTTGAGCTGACGGATGAGACACCAGTCTCTATTTTTCATGAGGTGTATACTTGTGTTAATTAATTGAGGCATCCTACTAGTACTTATCGTGGTCTAGGTTGTGTGGAAGTTGTGAGTAGACGGGGCATTCTTTGATATTTGAGCCTAGAGCCTTAGAGCCAAAATCCTTTATTACCGTTTGCATAAAACCATTTAAGCCGACCCTTTTTATTGATCTTAGATAAGGAAGCCAACTTTAAGCCTATTATCCACCATCTTCCCTACTTTTGATCATTCGATTCGAGGACTTATAGTTTGCGCTTGTTGGGAATGTTTGTATTATGAGTAGTCAGTATCTGAAACCGACATAGGGTATATTTTGGGATTTTTATAGTTTATGACCATGTTGAGAAGCCGAGTTTTGCCTATATACATGCATGAGTTATAGTGTGTTGAATGAAAGAAAAAGAAAAGAAAAAGAAAAGAAAAGAGAAGTGAAAAAGAAAAGAAAAAGAAAAGAAAAAGAAAAGAGAAGTGAAAAAGAAAAGAAAAAGAATGTGAAGTTGAATAAGCATAAGTTTAGGCAAAACTTGAGCTTCTAAGTCTTAGTATAATGGAATATTGGGGAGTGTACGTTTATTATACTTGGTGAGGATGTTTTAGATTAGGCGAGAGACTGCTTAGTTCATGTATTGAGTCCTCGGATTGGGTGGTTTAGCCACTTTCCATATATTTTTACCTCACCCTGACCTTTAGCCCCATTACAACCTGATGAAAAAGCCCCCGATCTTTGACAACCATTGCGACTTTTAGATAGCGCTGAGTAGGACGTAGGATGCTTTGAGATATTGACCAATATGCGAGTGATGGGAAGTTGACCATCCATATTATATGAGTGATACACTTTACTATCCTTGAGAGTTTAACCTTCTAATGTCTTTTACGTAGGGTTAACACTTTCTTAAACAATAAAGTGTCGAGGTGCCTATTAGTTCGTAGTATTTTGTGCTTTGAAATTGATGAACTAACTAGGTTTATGATGAGATTTTAATATAAGTTGATGTTTTTTAGGGAAGTTAAGTTTTGATCAAGTCTTGCCAAGTCTTTACCTTGTTTTGTGTTTGTGTGTGTTTTTTGTGATTTTTGTTTTGTTGTTGTCCGCATTTGATTTTTGCTTGGGGACAAGCAATGATTCAAGTGTGGGGGTGTGATGAGTGCTTAAAACACTCATTACTTTTGTCCATTTCTAGTTTGTTTTTAGTACTTTAGGTTGTTTTATTTGATTTTTAGTTATCTTTGTCGAAGTTTTGTTTATTTCATGTTTTTAGTTGTGTATTTTGGTTTCTCATTGTGTTTTATGGTTTTAGGAGCTAATTCGAGGAAATGGATGACAACCGAGCTAGACAAATGGATGCATGGACAAGAGGAAAGATGCGAAGGCAAGAAGAGCATAGATGAGGATCTGGCGCATGCCAGAGGAAGTTGGTGCATGCCAGAAATGCACTAGAAGCAAACAACCACGAGCAAGAATGACCCGACGCGAATGACCGAGCACCTTAAGCTCTGGCACATGCAGGCACAGTTGGCGCATGCCAGACCAGAAAGTGACAGAGCAGCCACTTGCCTCTTTGAGTGGAAAACATTGGAGAGGCCCATGCACTCGGGAATTTTGGGCTTCTTGTGACCTTGGTAGACTAGTGTAGAGGATTGGTGGATAGTAGTTAGGATATTATGTTAGTTTATATTTGTTTTGACTTTTGACTTTTGTTTTATGTTAATTAAGTGCATTAGTGTAAAAAAAGGACAAGTGTGAGAGAGAGAGAGGACGAATTTTAGCCATCTTTCAGTGAAGAACAAGAGGAAGAAAGCTGGTTTCACCCTTGTAAAGCTTTCTTCACTTAAACTCTTTATTTAGTTAACTAATGCTAAGTATGTTCATGTTTATGTGTATACCGTTCTTTGCAAGCATGTGTGAGTAGTTAATCTTTGAGTTTGGTGGCATAAAGCCACTACTTAGTCACAGTTTAGAGGATTAAAAATATGATAAACATGTCAAACTAACGAACTTAATACCATGCTAAACTTGCTTGATCACCAAGGTTAGAAGTTAGTTTAAACTTGAAACTGAGAGGAGATAGTTTAAATGGAAAGGTTAGTTCGATAAGTTGCTAGTTTGAGTTGCTAATACTCTTACTCAGTGATTTATTGTCCTTAAAGTGATGCATATAGTTGGTTCTTTGCTGTGCTTAGTTGGTTTTTGGGGTCAAGAGAACATCTTACCATTCTAAGCATGGTAAAGAAGCAATTTAGGCCATTCTAGCACGAGAGTGTAGTTTGGTTGATTTCGAAATACTAGGACCATGTTATGTACTTAGTAAACCTTCTGAATTCGATGATTATTGTGGTTTTAAGTTCACCTTGCTCATTTGTGCATATTAAGTTATTAAAAAACTGTTAGAAAACCAAACCTTCAAGTAACTAAGTTCATAATTTGTTAGATTTGTAATTTGACTTAGAATGAGTGTTTTAATCAAACCGCTTCATAAATTGATCTTAGTCAAGTTACTAAACCAAGTTGAAGCTTTAAACTCGGTCCTTGTGGGACGATTTTCCCTTACTTACTTATGTGTGCAACTCAGCTTAAAAAACTACTGCGTTGGCGCACGCTAGAAATAGGTGGCGTACGCCAACTTTGGCCATCCGAGGCAAAAATTCTCACCTAAATCGTTAAATTTGGCGCACACCAGGAATTTTTGGCATATGCCAGGTTGTCCAGGCAGACGACCTGTCGTTTAGAAAAATAGCAGAAAACTTATAAAGATAAGAGCAGACCCTCTCGTCTTGGGAATAGTCATCTTCCTCTGGTAGAATTTGCATATAACAACAGTTTTTAAGCAAGTATTGGGATGGCTCCATATGAAGCAATGTATGGAAGAAAATGTCGATCACCAATTAATTGGAACGAGGTAGGTCAAAAGAGAATTTTGGGACCAGATGACTAACAAGGTACCCATAATTCTGGGTAGAATTTAGGCAGCACAGGATCGACAAAAGAAATTTGCAGACCGTCATAGAAGGGAACTAGAATTTTAAGTGGGTGATCATGTGTTCTTGAAAGTATCACCCACTAAAGGAGTTAAAAGATTTGGGGTAAAAGGGAAGCTTAGTCCCCGATATGTTGGACCCTATGATCTCATAGAACATGTTGGAAAGTTGGCATACCGCTTAGCTCTACCTCCTAGTTTGACCGGGATCCATAATGTATTCATGTGTCTATATTGCGTAAATATGTCCTAAGGGAAGGGCAAGTGGTTCATGAGATTCCAACAATATTGAGGCTTGACATTAGTTATGAGGAGATCCCATTGAGGATAATCGATATGAAAGTTCAACAATTGAGAAAGAGGGCATCAAATATGTAAAGGTGCACTGGAGCAACCATACTGAGAGAGAAGCGACCTGGGAGATAGAAGGTGAGATGAAGGATAAATATCCTTTCCTGTTAGACAAAACAAGTAAGTACATTTAATTAAGTTTGAGGACAAACTTCTTTTACGGGGGGAAGAATGTAAGAATCAAGAAAATAAAATAAGAAATTAAAAGTTATAAGGGAGCATACAATTTGTCAATCCTAATCCTAAACCCTAGAGTTTTGCCTATAAAAAGAGGTAGGACAAAATCCTAATTAGAACAAAATATTAGAAGAAAGAACGCAAGAACAAAGAGTTGGAGATCACACGAGTGACATAATTAGAATACCACGAAAATTTATCGTAAGTCGGTATAATATATTTTATATAATTCCGATTGATGATATATGCTTCGTGAGTTTGGTACTGGGTAATATGCTATCGTCTTCTGCTTTAATAAATTTTCTCTACGCAAATCAATAGGTATAATATCATTATATGTCACTTGCTAAGTATTAGAACTTCACATCTGTGCTCTATTGGGTTGTCTTTGCTCAAATTAAATAGGTATAGTACTATATGTTATTCTGTCCGAGAATTGGGTTTAGTCATGGGGATTGAAATAATCTGTGAAGCGAATATAATATTGAGTGAAGGGATTATTTCCATGCGTAATAGGGGTAAGGTAACTTAATAAATTAATGTTGACGTAGTCGTAGGGTTAGTTTATCTGTTTTAGCAAGGATTTAGGGTTAGGTTATTGGAATAAATTAATGTTTACGTAAGGTTAGTTTAATTTTTAAGGGAAGATTCATTCTTGGATGGTTGTAATGAAGGTTGTGATTATTTGATGGTATGTGATGAGATTGTAAATAAGGTTCATGAACATTGATTGAAAGAAAAAGAAACGATTGTCCAAGTGCAAGTGTGGGTTTAATTATGTTCTACTTTACGAATTCTTCCTGCGGACGGAATTCAATATTTTACACAAGTGATTAAAATATACGACAGTGTAGTGCTTTGTTGCTGAAATTCACTTGAAATATAGGATAGCATAGTATTTTTGTCTCTCGGATGCAATTGAAATATGAAGTCTTACGGTGGAAGACGACATGAGGTTTGTTAATTATTTATTGAGTTACGACGAGTTAATATATATGATACGTCATTATTTGGGGTTGATCGTGTGATATATATGAGAATATGATGTGATTTATTTGTTTTGGTCGGATTATCTCGGTATTAATGTGCCCGTAGAGTGTTCTGTATTTTCATATTCTATGTGAGTACTGGAGATATCTATGCCCTGTGGTGAGACTATTCTTTTTGTTTTTTGTGTTTTTAGCATGTAGGATAGATCTTCTGTGTACCCACAGGTTAAGCCCGATTTGTCGTACTCCGGAATTCATCTATGATCTGTATTCTGAATTATGAGTCCCTAATTTCTGAAATAAGATAGGATTGATATTCGT